>LZPO01056935.1:0-10760 GCA_001675575.1 Neotoma lepida
GAATGGATGCTTCGTCCAGTGTCAATGGCCCCTGTGGGAAAGGCAGTGATGTCACCACAAATGCATTTAGGGTTTTGCTCTGCCATCAATTCCTTGGTCTCCCTTTTCCTCTACTGTCCCTGCCCCCCTTCCCCTCACTCTCCCTCCTCTCTCCTCTTCCCTCTCTCCTCTCTCTCCTCTCGATCCCCCTCCTCTCTCTCCCCCCTACCTCAGTTTCTTTGAGGCCAGTACTTTCCTCCAAGTGAAACTCAAATCCACCAAAGGCCCACCCACATCATTGCTACTGCCATGGCAACACCAGCTTCCTACACTCTTTCTTTTCTTTATGTCTTTTCTTTCCTTTTTTGCATAAAAAGTAGAAGAGGCTTGAAAGAGAGAACAAGAGAGAGAGGGGAAGAGTGCCAGTTTGGCCCCGCTTGGTGTCAGTGCCGGATGGGAAAGGACAGAAGTAAATAAGGGATAAAAATGATGGGACCCACGAGTGAGAACAAGCCAAAGCCTTTGAGGAGCAAAGTGTAATCCTTCACTTTCAAAGGCTCCAAATGCCCGTGGCAGCACCAGAGACGGATGAGCCAATGCACAACAGAAGAGTAATGAAGTTTTCGCAAGAACTAAGATCCTACTTTCAAAACCAGGGCCCGATCCCAACATCTAAATTTGGATCCTTCAGAACTCGGCCCTATCCTCAGAAGGGAAGAGAGAAAGGCTTCAAAGGGGCTTCAGTTTCTNTGACAAGATAGAGAATAAGCTAANGCATGTCCTAGGATGCCCAGAACCCAAGCTCTACTGGAACTTGGCTGCAGAAACCAGTCCCCAGGATGTCAGCTGTGTCTCCTCACCCATCACCGCCAATAGCTACAAAGACATAGTCATCAGATCTGGGCTTTCTTCCCTCTGGGGGCACAGCTTTACCCCAACCTCCCGAAAGAACAGAAACGTGTCATTTCTGGTATGTTTCCCTTGNATTTCTCAAAAGTTGGGTAAAGCAACCTGAATGACCATTGTTTCCAGGAAAGNCAGAGCCGGTAGGTGAGGCCGGACTGTCCCCTGCACACACCAATCCACACGTTCCACTCTGCTGTGCAGGGCACCTTCTGGCTGGGTCTTTGGCCACAGGCAGTGACCCTNTCCTTCCCGCCTTCCCTAGTAGCTAATCAGCCATGGAGAAAGCATCCTGTCTCCATAGGGTGGCACAGACACTCGAGACCCAATGTCCTTGAATGATTCATACACTAAGTGCAAGGACAAAGTGCCCCAGAAGGCAACAGCCTGTCTGGAGGTGTTACTAACAAGAAATTATTGGAAAGAAGAGAGAAGGGAGGAGGCAAAAACAGGCTTCTGAGAGGACACCAGCTTGATGGCAGGTCTGGAGGCTGGAGATGTGGACATGGAAAATGTCCATCTACAGTGTAATCCACTGTCTCTTCTTTGGCTCTTTCCCAGCAGCTGTGGTCTCCACTCCAGGCCCTCTGATGAGGTTGGTTCTGATGCTTCTCACTCTCTCCCAGATGCTGAAATAATTTCACTTCCTTCCTCCCTCCCTCCATCCCTGTTTTTGGCAAGTGTGTATTCAATGTATTCACATATGTTCCTGTGTGTTTGGCCCTAGAGATTGACCTCAAGCATTATCAGGCACCATCTACATTGTTTTTTAAGACAGGATATCTCAGTGGGACCTAGTCTGGCCACAAAAAANTAATGGCNGGTAAGCCCCAGGATCTGCCTGTTTCTACCTCCCCAGTGCGAAGAGGAGAGGCTTATACCACACAGCCAGTTTCGTATATGGCTGCTGGGATTGAATTCAGGGCCCCATGAGTGTGTGTTCTACCTCACCAGCACTTGTAGTTCAGTTGCATAGGCCCCCCCCCTCTCTCCATGCTCATGCTCTATCTCCCATATATATATGTGTGTGTGTGTGTGTGTGTGTGTGTGTGTACTTGTGTGTTTGTGTATGTGTGTCCTCTCCTCCTCCTCTCTCCTACTCTCCCCCCTCCTACCCTCCCCCTCTCTCTCTCTCTCTATATATATATATATATGTATGTATATGTGTGCATGTGTGTATTCTNTAAAGGTGTATATTCAGGGTTGTGTGCACATGCCAGTAGAGCTCAGAGGACAATCTCCTGTGTCATTCCTCATGTTATCTAGCTTTCTTTTCTGAGACAGCGTCTCCCATTGGCCTAGATGCCATCCAGTAAACTAGGCTGGCTAACCTGGCCTGTAGGCTCCAGATCTGTCTCTCCTCCTCCTCAGCACTGGAACTGTAAACATGNTCCACCATGACTGGCTTTTCACAAGGATTCCTGGGCTCAAACTCATGTCTTTACACTTGCAAGGCAAGCACTTTACAAACTGGACTCTCTTCCTAAGCCCCGGATAAAGCCCTGGATAATTAAACGATCATCTGTGAAAACATGCACTTCAGTAGAATGCTGGTCTCATGAACAAGCAAATCACATATCATCAAGGTTTTGTCAGAGCAATGGGACTAGTGNAAAGATTGATAGCCACATAACACAGGCTNTTGTGGAAGGTCTTTAGGCCCCTCCAGAGACCCAAACATGGCATGCTCTAGTTCACNAAATGTCTCTAGGAAGACACTTCTGCTTCCCCTGCCTCTGGCTGGCCATACTCTGCTCCCACCAGGGATCCTCCTGCTGACACGTCTCTCCTTGGGTGTCTCTCCAGAGGTCCTATCAACCACTTTCTTCAATGGATACTTAGCCAGAAGACATGCTGTCTCGTCCCCCTCAGCTGCCCCANGGAATCACCACAGGCTGTTGCCTGGCTCTCCTTGCATTCACTTCACACTCCAGTCCATCCCAGATGTGTCCTTCATCCAAGAATTCTTAGAGTGAGATCCAGGAGCTCATTTACATCTCTCTCTGGCCCTCATGGACCTCTGTAAGCAGCACACAGATACTTCCACTGTCCCTACTTCTTGCGGTCCCCAAATGAGCCTAACTATCCCAAGGACTGAGCAAGCCCCCAAGCCTGTGCTCTGANGCTGACTCTTTCCTGGAGGCACTCTGCAGGTTACNCTTACAATTTCATGGTGCCTCTGTGTCCCTTCCTTCTCATGTGAAGCCTGGACAAGGTTTGNAAAGATAGAGCCTTTGTTCCATACTCCACAGGAGGAAATAAAGAGACAAGCTATCAGATCTCTCACATGGAGTCATAGGACTTTTCCACGTATCTCACTGTCCCTTTGGCAGATTGTTTGAGATAGAGGAAAGAGTACGTGTTCCCCTTCCAGTTCACTTATGTTCAACACCCCTCTCTTTGGTAGTCGGGGGTGTTAACTGCCCTAATTTTCAGGTCTAGAACTCTAGCTGAAATTATGCAACAGAAAAATCCATTTCAAAATACTCCTACTCTAGAAGTGTTTGTTAGCTGTACACAGAAGACATCATAAGTTCATTTGGTTCTAGAAACATCTTTGTCCTATAAGCAGCTGTTGCCCTCCATCCCTGTTGTGTGTGTCTGGGACCTTTTCTTCCTCTGACTTTGCCGATTTCCTANTGGNCAATAGCACTCCCTTCACTTCAATGCACAAGAATTGGCTGGAGACTCCAATGTCCAGGAACATCCACATGATCTGAACATGGCCAATGTGAGCTAAGCTCCCTGAGTACACACTTGCCATGTGGTCTACACTGCTCTAGAGAAGGTGAGTTGCAAGCCTACAGGAGGGCTCTTTGGTAAAGACCCTATTTCTTGCTGCTGTGGTCNCTGTTGGCATTCAGCACAGTGGACATGCGATGGTGTTTGCTGAGAGCCATCTTGGATCTGTAGTTGGGTAAGAAGGAGGCACCAAGAGGAGCTGAGCCAAGGGATGAGAAGAATGCAGAGGCCAGAATGAGCCTGCCCTAGACCTACTCAGACTTTTCCTAAATTTGAGCCAATAAATCACACACACACCCTCATTTTTCTTGTCATAGAGCCTATATGTGGGCTTTCTCTGTTGATGGGACTGATCTTCACCATTCTNGCACATGCAAATTCTTTTAAGTTATTTAACTCATCAATTTTTAANTCATCAATCATCCCCTTAGTACTGGTTATTGAATTCTGTCATAGTTTCCTTTGAAAGGCCTTAGACAGTTGATTTTCTCTTGCTGCTATCTATCACCAGTACTACACTGATCCAATTTCCCCAGTTAAACCCTTCTGGATTACAATAATATCCAAACCAAACTGCCAGGGGGGAATTGGTCCCCTGCTCCTCAGGCACACTGATTTTTCTTCAATCTCTAGAACCTTCATTGGTCTCTCACTTTGTGTCCCTTGTTATCTCCTCTCTTGGCAAGCAAGACTCTGCCCCCACAGTGTGCTGGTCCCACTCTTTCCACAGTCTGATTCTCGTTAGTCAACTCNGTCACACCAGTGCTTCCTCAGCAGAAACTGCTCACAGGCTTCCCTTGACAATAGCCATAGCAGTTGGGACCACTGGGCACTTCTTCCTGCCAACCTACAGCACAATCAGAGTCTCCAAAGAAGAACGAGATTTGCTTCAGAATGGAATAGCACTGCAGCAGGAATGTGTGTGTCGTCGTAAAAAGAAGGCTGAGGCAAAGGGAAGGCTGTAAAGGCAAAGACAAGAAAGGTTAGGTAAGATATCCTGGCCCACTGAGTCAACAGCGAGGGAGACACCATCCGAAATCGAACAGGGATTTGCTGGNCTGAAGTGTTTTCTGAAAATGTAGCATGGACATCATGGAAGGGAGCTGGCTGTGGAGTCTTTGTGATGGCTTTTGCCATCATGTATATACCATGACTCCTTCCATCACTTCCAAGGTGTATTCATTCCTGGCATTGCTGTTAGGGTTAANACAAGTGGTTCCATTGGATTCTGTTGANTAAGACAGTCCATCCCAAGGAGGCGCTGGGTTACCTCTGCCCAAGGATCATTATCTCATTGGCCTGGCCAAGATTTCCTCAAGACAGTATAATGGTTTGAAAGTATCCCATGTCCTTTTCATCTTTGTTGATATGTTCCTTGCAGGTGCTTCTATAGCAATTCTTTCTTTCTTCCTCATATTTCTCCACAGACATTTCCCCAAAAAACTTCTTGTATATTATGTATTGTTAAGAATCCCTGAAAATTTACACACCAAAGGCCAAATGAAGATTTCTTTGTGGATGTGTGTCTCCANGAGGGAGAAGGCAAGCATGANAGAGCAAAGTGGAGAGGCAGGAGTAAGCTCACTGCAGGAGGTAGATTTCCNATCCTCTGGGACTCTGGATCTACAAGAGGGAGCCTCCAGCTCCCTTTGTCAGGGGACACAGAGAAGACCCCACTGAGAAGCTATAGGTGGGGCCTGACCACAGCCAACTTTCTGCCCAGGGGCCAGCAAAGTGAAATCACAGCTGTGATTGGGGAGTTAATCTTGCTTTCTTACAACTAAGCCAGGGGAGAACATGCATGGGACCACAATGTCCCCTTAGCTNTCTTGTCATTCTCTGGCCCAGCTAAGAGAAACTGTGAATAGAAGCCAACAGAAACCCTCAGGTGGGAAGGTGTGATTGGAAAGGGTCAAACACTGCAGAGAGCAGCTTTGGCATGCCACCAAGGATGTCACATTTTAGTATAATTGTGTCCTCTTAAAATATGTTAATAAGGCTAAGGGGATGGCTCAGTAGGTAAAAATGCGTCCTGTGAAAGCATGAAGTCCTGAGTTCAAATCCTCAGTGTACACATAAAGAGCCAGACAGAGCTTCACATGCCTATAACCCCAGCACTAGGGCATGGAGATACCAGCCTACTTAGGTGAAATGTGGGATCCAGTTCAGAGAGAAACCTTATCTCAAAGCAAGAAGGGAAGAGGATGACAGAGGAAGATACCTAACATGTTCTAGCTGTCATGTGTGTGCACACAGGCACATGCATCTTCACTCTCATAGGCGTGCATACAAACACAAACATGCTAGTGTCCCTGTATCTAAATAGCTTGGATAAGGTCTTTCTGGATGTCAACAAGTTAAGATGAAGTCATNCAGGTGAGTCTTAATTTGATTACACCGGTTAAAAAAAGCAGTTGCCCTACACATATGTGAACGCNGACAAGAATCTAGAATGATGCTACCAGCTGCTGAGGAGCACCTGGGATACTGAGGATGCAAGAGCATGCGCCNCTAGAGGNTTCNTGGCTCTGGTCACAGTGGACTTCTGACTTTGGTGTCAATGGCTGTGTGGGAATTTCTGCATCAGTTTGTTAGGTTTTTGCTATGGCCACCAGAGGAAGAGGGTACAGACATTAAGACCTGTAAAAGTGGTAGCTCAAAATGAGGGACAGAAAACACAGATGAAGGTGCTGATGCTCCCATCCTCACACACTGCTCAGACTCGCCCTCAAGAGAGCCAGCTGTGGAGCCAACACCTTTCCTCCATGGTGATCATCCTTTGGACCACCTGGCCCCTGAGCTGTGCCCAGTGATGGTGCATTCAGAGGCCATGGACCAAGCCACTTCTGCCAAAAACAGACACCTCCAAATGTGTCACCTATGCTAAGGGACTTATGAGAGACTAAGCTGAGGTGCAATTAAAACCATGCTGCCACCACCTTGAGCTCTTCCAAGCCTTATGCCCTCATGTGTTTACTTCAACAGGAGTCAGCCCAACCTGACTCTTAAGTTGTCCTGGACTTGTCCTTCTGGTTCATTGTCCTTGGGAGAGGCCCACTATAGTGACATGTGCATGGAGTCACCTTATCTTTTGCCCCTTGGGGAATCTGATCTGCTATGAGGATGAGCCAATCTTCACAGACTCCACAAAGTCCTCCCAAAGCCAGCAAGGCCAGTGTTGTTTCAGTACCTTCTAAGTTCTTCAGAGGAAGATGTCCTCATCTTCTCTGTATTTACTCACTCAAGAATGCTCAAAAATAGCAAACACCCTGGGGCTCAACATTCAGAAATGAACACAGCCAGCTAATGAGTTTCTCCCACCTTCCGAGTTCGCTTGATTAGCTCAGTCTATTAGCCAGCAGCCATGATGGCAATTGGGCTCCTGCCCACTGAGGCCCAGATGAGATAGTCCTCATAACTTGTGTTCACAATCTTCTAAGAGTCCTGTTATTCTAGCAGAGTCTATATTGGAAAGTGAAGAAAACTAGCAGCCTGTGGCACTTTTTCAATGACCAGTGATCATCACAGGGCAGCCAGTCCCATACCCTATAGCCAGAAGTTTTCCTGTGTCCTGCCTGGCCTGCAGCAGCTTATACAATAATCACTCAGAGGCTTAATATTAATTACAAACTGTTTGGTCTATGCCTCAGGCTTCTTGCTAGCTAGATATTACATCTTAAATCAACCCATTTCTATTAATCTATATTTTGCCACNTGGCCATGGAATTACTGGTCAGATGGCAGCATCTTGTTCCTTGGGTGGCTGGATGGCGTCTGCTCTGACTCTGCCCTTCTTCTCCTGTATCTCTCTTGGATTTCCTTCCTGGCTCTTATCCTGCCTTACCATAGGCCAAAACAGCTTTACTAACCAATAGTAGCAAAACATATTCACAGCATACAGAAAGACATCCCACAGCAATACTTCCTGATGAAGAATCAGGACCTCATAGGTCCATGGCCAGCTTCCTATATGGTGTAAATCTGATACGATATTACTCCAATCGGTAGAGACTGGAGCAAAGCAAAATTCTCTTTCCCTCTTCCCTTCCCACAGAAGGAAGCACTGTGGGCTTAGGCCAGGATTACAATTTTCTGCTTCTGACTTAGAAACCATGGTAGTAGAAACTCCACCTGCATAGCCAAGAGAACTGCTTCTGGGGGCTGAGGGTGGCCCTGAGCAACAAAATAAATGATAATTTACTGAAGGCCAATTACCATCATCATTACTACTGCTAAGGAAGTCACTTGATGAAGCATTTTTACAGCAGACACAAATCCAGAAGTCCCCAGGAAGTATGTGAGCTGCCAGCTTGGCCCCCATAGGTCATTGCCTAGTCAGGGATGTGAAATACAAGCAGATGTATTTCAGATGACAACAAAAACAGAAGCCAAAATGCTAAGATCGGAGCTGTACTGAGGAAGCAGATATGGCAACAGAGGGTTTTGAGATAGCCCTTAAAGATTAGAAATTTTACAGAAAAGAAAGTAGACCATACCCGAATCCATATGGGATATAGCAAATGCCATCTGGCAGAGGAAGTATGCCTTGGGATAAGGAGCCTGCCAGTTGCTAAGGCATCCAGGTCTTCCTGTGTAAGGACACTGAAGTCTCAAGCAAGAAAAAGAACAAATCAAGAAAGCTACAAGGACTGGGGCTTTATCTGATAGCTTAGAAAGGGACGTGATGCCTAACAGAATCCAAGTAGAATGAGATAGATCCAGAGACATGGCTGGTGAGGGAGCTCTGACATGGCATGCACAGATCTTGGGTTCCATGCCTAGCACTAAAAGTTTCAGGTAAGGTGAGTCATTTGGATTTCAGGACAGCCAGTACTGTGTTTGTTGGTTGTTTTGTTGGTTGTT
This sequence comes from Neotoma lepida, assembly GCA_001675575.1. NCBI lineage: Eukaryota > Metazoa > Chordata > Mammalia > Rodentia > Cricetidae > Neotoma > Neotoma lepida. Next base: position 8,488 of record LZPO01056935.1, read on the forward strand.
GGGGTTGAACTCACAGATTGAGCAGACCTGCCTGATTTATAATCACAGAAGTCATTGGTCAACCCTTAAACTGAGACTTGCTCAGCAGGGCACCAGCCCATGTCATGCAGAGATTTCATGATGAGAAACTNGAGGAAGTTGCTCGTCTCTCTATGCTCATAGAAAAGGTATGCTAAACNTATTTCTCATTTCACTGAAAGCCACTGTTTTCCAAGACCTGTGTTCTTAACTCCTTCTCAACCCACAATTTGTATTTCTTCATAATCTCTTTTTACTGCATTTAGTTATTTCTTAGGGGAGTGCACTTGCCACAGCTTGCATCTGAAGGTCAAAGGACAACTTTTGGGAGTTGATACTCTCCTCCTATCATGTAGATCCTGGGGATTGNACTCAGGTCTTTAGGCTTTGCAACAACTACCTTTACTCACTGAGACGTCTCACGGGCCTTCCTAATAATCTTAATCCACTCCAANCCCGTTGTTTTAAAGGTTGTCACTATGTGTATGTGTCTATGTATTTATGCACACATTTGCATGAGTGTTTNGTGTATTTTTCTTGTTGGGATTACAGGGTTGAACATTCAGAATCCAAAAGACTACTTCTTCCTTCAGAATCTGTTCTCCTTTGGGTCCTCAGAGTCTGATAATGCCTTCAGCTCATTACTTGAACGAGTAAGTTCAAGCCTAAACATTGGTGCCTAAATATCATCCTATATTCTCCCTCATTTGTGGTCTATAAGTCATCATGAATCTTCACCCTCACATACTTCTTTCTCTCTCTGTCTCATTCAGGTGGCACCACCTCCCTAAGACTCTTGCAGGTCTTATTGTCACCATCTTCACTGTGTCCCTGAGCCTATCACCAGTCACCCTTCCTCATTGTAAGACAGTGGTCTGCTCAGGCCAGTCTCCGGTTCAATTTCTCCTCTAAAGAAAGGCTCACTAAAGCTTTCAACATTGAATATTCAGTCTCTTCACCAGTTAGTTCCCTTGACCCTANACACAGCTCGTCTTAGTCAGTGTTCTAACGCTGTGAAGAGACACCATGACCAAGGCAACTCTTATAAAAGAAAGCATTTAATTAGGGGCTGGCCTATAGTTTCAGAGGGTTAGTACATTATTGTCATGATGTGGGGCGTGATGGCACACAGGGTAGGCATGGTGCTGGAGAAGTAGCTGAGAGCTACATCCTGATCTGCAGGTAGGCAGGTAGGTGTGGGGCCTGGTGTGGGCTTTTGAAACCCACCCCCAGTGACGCACATGCTCCAACAAGGACACACCTCTTACTTCTTCCAAACGGTTCACCAACTAGGGACTAAGCATGCAAATATATGGGCCTCTGGCAGCCATTTTCATAATAACCTTGTTGCCTCCTTAATGTTTCCCTACACTCCCTTCCCCCGTGTTGCCCTGTGGATGGTATATCTTCCTTAAATGCTCCCTGGGTAACATCCTCTTCTTAGTATCTCAGTGTCCTTTTCCTCTAGAGGGTTAACAGAAATAAAGAAAAACAAAATCACCTTACTCCTGAATCTCAACTCTAAAAGTGACTTTGTTCCCTACAAAACTCCCAAATGACTAAAATTCTGACTTGTCATAAGAAATACCACACACGTGCCATAAATGTCCACCGTGGCCCCACACCCACAGGAGAGCATTCTGCAAACAAAGCTCTAGGAGAGCAAGCCTGGGTGACCACCATCACTTCTGGCTTCCCATCCATAGCAGTTCTTCACTCANTGTGGGCTCAAACAGATTTTNGATTATGTGGCCAAAGAAAGAATAGAGAGGGTGGGTCTGCTTCTAATTCAGTTTTGCAAATCACAACAGAAAGCAAGGTAGTACTTTCCTTCTTCTCTATCCAACAAATCTATAAAATTTTGAATCGGTAAATTATTTCATGGAAATAGAATTAAAGCAAAAGTTTTAACCTGGAATTTCCCAATCCTTTCTGTGACCTCAGAATTGTGAGTCTAGCTAGTCGTGGTCAAGTATCTGGTTACTCTGGTGCCTGATGGTTGGGAGGGATGTCTTGACAAAAGGAAGGAGTGGGTGTACAAGCAAAACCTTCTGGCTCGAAACCTCTTCTTTCTCATAATAAATATGCTTGTTTNAATGTGCAATAGATTTGGATACTCTTAAAACTGTCTGATAATATGGCCTGACCATAACAAGTACCAAAGAAAAAAGAGGATGAGAAATACACAGATTCTAAAATTAAAATCAGCAATACGTAAGTATAATTAGTTGCTGTAACCAAGTGAGATTTTTTTT
>LZPO01056940.1:0-14047 GCA_001675575.1 Neotoma lepida
GTTTTCATTATCCATTCATCAGGTGATGGACATGTAGGCTGTTTCCAATTTTTTGTAATTATGAACAGAGCAGCAATGAACATGGATGAGCAAGTATCTCTGTACTAGGATATAGAGTCCTTTGCGTATATGCCCAAGAGTGATAAAGACAGATCTTGAGGTAGATTGATTCCTAGCTTCCTGAGAAACCACCACACTATTTCCATAGTGGCTGTACAAGTTTGCACTCCCACCAGCATTGGGATGAATGTTCCCCTTGCTCCACATCCTCGACAGCATGACCGATGCTGTTTTACTGATCTTTGCCATTATTACTGATGTAAGGTGAAATCTCAAAGTAGTTTTTATTTGCATTTCCTTGATGGCTAAGGATGTTGACCACTTATTTGTTTCTCAGCCTAATTATGTTTGTCTTTTAAAAACTCTCTGCTTAGTTCTATATCCCGTTTTGAAATTTGGTTATTTGTTTTCTTGATGTCCAGGGTTTTTTTAGTTCTTTTTATATGTTATTGATACTAACGATCTATAAGATGTGTAATTGACAAAAATCATTTTCCATTCTGCAATCTGCCGCTTTGCTTGAACGATGGTATCCTTTGCCATACAGAAGCTTTTCAGTTTCATGAGGTCCCATTTATTAATTATTTCTAGTGCCTGTACTAGTGGTGTTCTGTTCAGAAAGTATTTTCCTGTGCCAAGAGTTCAAGACTATTCCCCTCTTTCTCTTCTGTCAGATTCAGGGTATAAGGTCTTAGGTTGAGATCTTTGATCTGTTTGGAGGTGAATTTTGTGCAGGGTGATGAATATTCAATCTATTTGGATTCTTCTACATGCCGTCATCCAGTTTGACCAGCACCATTTGTTAAAGATGCTGCCTTTTCTCCAGTGCATATTTTTTTTCTTTAATCAAATATCATAATATCATGTGTCCATAAGGATGTGGACTTATGTCTATGTCTTTGATTCTGTTCCATTGATTGACATGTCTGTTTTTATGTCAATATCACGCTGTTTTTATTACTCTAGCTCTCTAATACAACTTGAAATCTGAGATGGTAATACCTTCAGCAATTATTTTAGTATTCAGGATTGTTTTAGTTATCCTGTGTTTTTTGTGTTTGCATATGAAGCTAAATTTTTTTCAATTTCTGTGAATTTTGATGGGTATTGCATTGAATATGTAAATTGTTTTTGGTAGGATGGCCATTTTTCACTATATTAATCCCACCAATCCATGAGTATGGGAGATCTTTCCATCTTCTGATGTCATCTTTAATTTCTTTCTTCAATCTTTTAAAGATTTTATTACAAGTCTTTTCCTTGCTGTCTTAGTTGGGGTTTCTATGGCTGTGAAAAGACATTATGACCACAGCAACTCTTATAAGGAAAACATTTCATTGGTGCTGGCTTACAGTTCAGAGGTTCAGTTCATTATCATTATGGTGGGACATGGCAGCATTCAGGTAGACATAGTTGAGAGTCACACACCTCCTAATATTACCACTCCCTATGAGATTATGGGGGCCAGTTACATTCAAACTACCACACTTGCTTTGTTAGTATCACCCCAAGATATTTTTTAGGTTATTGTGAAAGGTATTGTTTCCCTGATTTCTTTCTCAGTCAGTTTTTCATTTGTGTATAGGAAGGCTACTGATTTTGTATCTTGCCACATTGCTGTAGTGTTTATGAGCTGTAGAAATTTACTGGTGGAGTTTTTAGGGTCTTTTATTTATAAAATTATATCATCTGCAAAAGAAAGATACTTTGACATCTTCCTTTCCTATTTGTATCCCTTGGATCTCCTTGAGTTGTCTTATTGCTCTAGCTTTGACTTCAAGTACTATACTGAGTAGATATGGAGAAAGTAGACATCCTTTTCTTGTTCCTGTCTTAGCGGAAACACATTAAATTTCTCTCCCTTTGGGTTGATGTTGGCTGTGAGTTGCTGTAATTACCTTTATTGTGTTTAGGTATGTCCCTTAAATCCCTAGGCTTTCCAAGACTTTTATTGTGAAGGGGTGTTGGATTTTTTCTCAAAGGACATTTCTGAATCTAATGAGATATCATGTATTTTTTTTGTCTTTCAATCTGTTTACATAGCATATATATATATATATATATATATGTGTGTGTGTGTGTGTGTGTGTGTGTGTGTGTGTCAAACCATCCCTGAATCTCTGAGATAAAGCCTACTTGATCATGGTGGATAATCTTTTTTATGTATTCTTGGATTCAGTTTGAAAGTATTTTATTAAGAAAATTTGCATCTATTTTCATAAGGGATATTTGTTGGTAATTTTCTTTCTTTGTTGGGGGTCTATGTGTGGTTTCGGTATCAGGGTGATTGTGGTCTCATAAAAAAAATGGAAATGTTCCCTCAGTTTCTGTTTTGCGGAATAATTTGGGGAGTATTGGCATTAATTCTTCTTTGAAGATATTGTAGAATTCTGCATATAATCTACCTGACCCTGGGCTTTATTTTGGTTGGGAGACTTTTGGTTCTGCTTCTGTTTCACTAGGGATTATGGGTCAATTTCAATTGCTTACATGATCTTGACTTAATTTTGGTAAGTCATGCATATCAAGAAATTAACCCATTTCATTTAGGTTTTCCAGTGTGACGGAGGACAGGTTTTTAAAGCACATCCTTGTGCGTCTTTAGATTTGCTCAGTGTCCACTGTAATGTCCCTCTTTTCATCTCTAATTTTATTAATCTTCTTGCTGTATCTTTTAGTTAATTTGGCTAGGGGTTTATCTACCTTACTGATTTTCTCAAGGAACCAATTCTTCATTTCATTGATTCTTTATATTTCTTATTTCTTTGTTTGTTTCAATTTTACTGATTTCAACCATGCATTTGATTATTTCTTACCATTTACTCTTTTGGCGTGTTATCTCTTCTTTTTGTTCTAGAGCTTTTCAGGTGTGTCATTGAGATACTAATATTAGATCTCTACAATTTTTTTAAGTAGGCACTCAGTGCTATGAACTTGTCTCTTAGAACTGCCTTCATTGTGTCTCAAAGATTGGAGTATGTTGTGTTTTTCATGTTCGTTCAATTGGAAAAGATTTTTAATTTCTTCTTGATTTCTGCCCCGGCACATTTTTCATTTAGTACTAAGCTATTTGATTTCCATGAATTTGTATATTTTCTGCCATCTCTATTATTATTGATATCCAACTTTAATCTGTAGTGGTCAGATAAGTGCATGATGTTATTTCAATTTTCGTGTATCTGTTGAGACTCACTTTGTGTCCAAGTTTGTGGTCAATTTTGGAGAAAGTTTCTTGAGCTGCTGGGAAGAAGTATCTTCTTTTGTGTTTGGGTGAAATGGTCTATAGATGTCTGCTAGGTCCATATGATTTTTGAAGTTATTTAACTCCAGACTTATCTGTTTAGTTTTTTGTTTGGATGACCTGTCTATTGACAAGAATAGGGTACAGGAGTCATTCACTATCACTGTGTTAGAGTCAATATGTGATTTTAGCTGTAGTGGTGTTTCTTTTATGAACTTGTGTTTGGTGTATTACTGTATAGGATTACAATATCCTATTGGTGGAATTTTTCTTTGATGAGTATGTAATGTCCTTCCCTATTTCTTCTGATTAGTTTGGTTTGAAGCCTACTTTGTCAGATATTAAAATATCTACACACTGCTTGCTTCTTGGGTCCGTTTGCTTGGAATATCCTTTTCCAACCCTTTACCCTGAGGTAATGTCTATCCTTGACGCTGAGGTCTGTTTCTTAAATGCAGCAGAAGGATGAATCCTGTTTTCTAATCCAGGGTTAGTCTGTGTCTTTTCATTGAGGAACTGAGTCATTGGCAAGCAGTGTTTATTGATTCCTGTTATTTTGTTGTTGGGGGATGGGGATTTTTTTCTCCCTCATTTGATTTACTGTTCTGAGATTATTTACTCCTTGTGTCTTCTTGGGTGTGGTTAACCTCTTCAGACTAAAGTTTTCCTTCTAATACCTTCTGTACAGTTGGATTGGTAGATAGATACTGCTTAAACTTGGTTTTATTGTGGAATGTTTTTATTTCTCTGTCTACTGTGACTGATAATTTTACTGGGTACACTAGTCCTGACTGGCATCTGGGATCTCTTAGAGTCTGGGCCTTTCTGGCTTTTGGAGTCTCCATTGAAAAGTTAAGTGTTATTCTAATGGGCCTTCCTCTATATGTTAATTAGTCTTTTTTCCCTTGCAGCTTTTAATATTCTTTCTTTGTACTGTATGTTTAGTGTTTTGATTATTCTGTGTTGTGGGGAATTTCCTTTCTGTTCCTGGCTATATGGTGTTACAGGGAACAACTGACTGGGGTACACAGCCCCAATTGTTACATCCATTACACAACCCCTAATACTAAGGCTCAAGGGCCATCATAAAAGAGGTGGAAAGATGGTAAGAATCAGAGGACCAAGCCATCTGCCATGAGATTTTACAGCAGAGAAACTGCACCCATGGAATCTCAACAATATGACTTCATAAATAAGACCAGCATGACAACACTAGTTGACGTACCAACATAGATTGTACCAATGTCACAGAGGCCCAAACCCTAGATGAACAGCTACAGGCAATTAATGGCTGCTGAGGGAGTGGAATCAATCTTCTCTAGGGATGAGCTTCCATGTAGCTTATCCAGTCCCAAACGGTCAGCCCTAAACACTAAACACATATACATATAAAAAATACTGAACAGACTCAGCAGGTTGTATTTATAAATTTATATGTATAATATATATGTAGCAATATATATGTAGGTATACTTGTAACTGTAGGTGTGTGTAACAATAATAATTAAAGAATAAGAGACCATAAATTTGAGAGAGGGTGAGGGAGGATACAAAGGGGGAATTGGTATAGATATAGTATCCATAAGAAAAATTCTCAAAATTTTAATTAAAAAATTTTTTAAACCAAAGATACAGTTTTATTCATTCTAAGGAATGAAAGTGGAACAATGTCTTTGTTCTCTGTAAGTCACTATTCCTCTAAGAGCAGAAAACTTTCTTTGTTTTTGTTTTTTGTTTTTTGTTTGTTTGTTTGAGACAGGGTTTCTCTGTGTAGCTTTGGAGCTGGTCCTAGAACTCACTCTGTAGACCAGGCTGGCCTTGAACTCACAGAGCTCCACCTGCCTCTGCCTCCCAAGTGCTGGGATGAAAGGCGTGCTCCACCACTGCCTGGCTGAAAACTTTCTGTGTACAGTGAAGGCACTGCAGTCTGTGACAGGCAGATGCCAGGCTTCTCACCCATCTAACTTCCTGGGCCTCACTCTCCTAGCAAGAGGAGCTCTCTACAGCTGTCTCTAGGGTCTCTAACCAGCGGACCCCAAACTCTTTCTTTTCAACTTCATACTTTTATCAGTCCAGTCACATCATGTCTTTTCTGAGGATCATCACTCCCTCCATACAGGGAGGGAGGTGAATTTGCCTGAGGGGAGCCCTGTTTTCCCACTGAAATCCCCAGCAGAGCGGCAGAGGATGGAGTTCAACAGCAAAGCCTGTATTTAGTCACTATACATGATCCTTGGGCTCAACACAGTTCCAAAACAATCTATGCCACAGCTTCTGCACCGCTAAAACCCTTGTTGGAACTGGAATGCACAGACTAAGTTTACCAGGTATTAAAGATGTTTGAACTTTATCCAGAAGGATGGGTGGTACCGCAGTGAGAGAGACTACCTCATTTACTATCTAGGTTCCCTCAGGCAAATTTCTTGTTCTCCCAAGGTCCCAGTTTTCTTACCCATTAAGTCAGTATCAAAATACCTATCTCAAATGGCATATTCAAAGTGAGATAGTCTATGTAAAATGGTCTGGCACACAGAAAGTGAAAACAAACACCACTGCCCTCCCCCCTTCTTGAAAGGTTTTGAGACTAGAGAGAAGAGGGGCAAGGCTGGGGCCCCTCTACAGTCAGAGTCTGACACTATTAGTGTTCATTGATTAACTCAACACACACTCGCACAAAAATGTCTTTTAAAATACTTAGGCCATGCTTCCCCAGGGTTGGAATATGTAGATGTTGATGTCCTATTGACTCATTCTTTTTCTTTTTATGTGTGTGAGTGTTATGTCTGCATGTGTGTCTGTGCACCATCTTATGAAGTATCCAAGAAGGCCAGAAGAGACATCAGATTCCCTGGGACTAGAGCTATAGGTAGTTGTGAACCCCCATGTGGGTGCCAGGAGTCAAACCTAGATCTTCTGGAAGAGCAGCCAGAGCTCTTAACCACTGAGCCATCTCTCCAGCCTCTGTTTACCCATTCTTGAGGAACCAAGGACATGGCCTCCTAACTTTATTCCCAAACCAGCAAAACCATAAAGTAAAATCAAATTAACCACACTGTAAAACTGGAAAAGTTTAAAAAATAATTGCATTTCTAGGTTTGGGGGAGTGGCGATTTCAAAAGAGCTTGCTCTTTATATGATAGCTGCCACATCTCAGGCACTCTACTAGGTACCTTAAACAATAGTTTCAAGGAACAAATTTTCATCAATCATTTTCTATAGCCAGATGCTGCCCTCCATGCTGAGAATGTAAGAGCCAGGGAAATGAAACATATCACTCTGTGTTCAAAAGGTCTTGCTGAAGAGCCAGATAGCAACCACGTTGTTGTGTGACATCTCAGGTGAATGATCAGGCACGCATCAATACCGTGAAGACGGTTTTGTCTGAGCAGAGCATGCAGCCGTGTGTAAGGGCAGCTTCCTGGCAGAAGCACAATTTCAGCTGAGTTCTAAACAACAAGTAACAGCAAACTAGAGAACCCAGAAGGAGACAGCTCTGGTTAGGGAAATAGCCCAATGCTAAAGTTGAGAGAGGGCAGGGTAGGCATTCAAGAAAGGGGCCCACAGAAAGAAAGGAAAGGATGGTGTGGGTTGAGTCTGCAGAGACCTTGAAGGCTCCAGAATTCTACCAAGGAAGTCTGAAGTTTTATCCTAGAAGCAAGAAGATGTCATTGAGTCAATGAATCCATCAGTTAATCTATTGAATGTTGCAGGATTTGGCAGGGGGGGGGGAGAGGAATATCGCACCACAAATATCTATGTGTCTACTAGAGAAGTCAAATCCATTATACCACTAAGCAAATATTCTATGTCAGCTTCAGAATTCAGAACTCCTCATGAGTGAATCATTGCCAGACAAGCTAAACCTTTTATCCACACATTCCAGCACATATATGCAGAGCCAAACAGGCATTGTGTTCCACATGCTATTCCAGTCAGCACATGGGTCCAGCAAAGATAGAGAACTTCCTGAGGAGGCTAAGATAGACTACTGTCTCCCATGTACACTCCCATGAAAGATGCTTAGATTTGCATGCTGAATTTTGGCTTCCAAGGTTCTCAAGACAACTATGTCTGCACCACTCAACAAAACAGTCTGGAGTTCACATGGTGAGAATTGAGCATTTCTCACTAAGCATAAACTGTGAAATGGACTTGAAAATAGAGCTTGCTATGAAAATTAGCATATTATACCTGGCCCGTAGCAGCCCTCCTGTTACCAAAGTTGTTTTTATTTTATTTATAACATGAAAAGTCTTGAGATGGTCTGGTGCACTGAGCTCCAGAAGTTATCACAAGCTTAAGAAGGCACAAAAGTGAGAGCATATTCACCTTGGCTCTCAATACCACAAGTGAGATGACATAAAGTCAGAACATAGTTCGTTACACAATTGCTCAAGATAAGGTTTGGGATAATGGGTGCTCAGGACAACATTTCCAGATGCAAGAAATATCACTGTGAGTCCATAATTCTCTAAAGCCTGGCATCATCCACCCCACACACCAGGGGTGGCAAACAGCCCTCCTTTCTGCACTGAGTAACACCACTCCTTTTTGTCTTAAGTTCATTTCATTCCTGACAGGCCATTTTTTTTTAAATTATTTAATGAATTCAATTGAAAAGTTTTCCATTTTAAGAATTTCTAGACACTTTTGAAATTAGGCTAAATACCTCAAGCTTCTGTTAGTAAAGTTAAATAATCATTGTTCTTTATCTCAGTGAAACTCCAAGGGTCCTGGGACAAATATATGAAATACAAAAGAACGGGTAGGGGAAAATGTGTTTAGTATTCGGGTTCAAATGTTTTCAAGGCCGTAATCTATAAATTTCTATGAAAAATAGTTAATTTATGGATTAGCAGATAACTGGTTTGTTATACAGTCTCCTGTCTACCTTTTAGCCAATATTATCACTATGACCCTCAGGATATCATGAGAAATAAAGTAAGGACATGGGATTAAATCTCCACAATGCCTGTTAGCTTATCAAACTCCAGCCAGATCAGAAACCGAAGCTCTCAGATGCAATAAGATTTCTGCCTAATCTGCACAGGACATATTTGCATACTCTCCTAGCCCCACATTAACACATCTAATCAAACCGTTGACCTATATTGCTTTTGGATTCAGAGACAAAGACAGCTTCACAAGAAATTAAATAACTGAACTCCCAATGTACACAGTTCAGTACAAGAAGGTTACATAGCACTCCAGAAGGAGCACCAGATTCTGAGTCAAGAAAGCTGGGTTGGCAGCTTTGCTTCTGCTAGGAACTTGACTCTTCACCTCTAATAAATGAAGATTTGGGTTAAGTTTCTTTCGCCTTTCACAGCTCTCTCTTGTAAACAAGGCATTCTGCTGTCCTCAATACTCTATGAGGTTTGTTTCCACTTATCCTTGGTTCAGAAGCAATGGTTTAACAAACATACAGATGTCTCTCTGTTCAGCCCCAACCCTCATGCTGTCCTCCACCTTTAGTTCCCTGGATAGAAGAATACATCATTCATTTTTCTCTCCTGGGGATTTGAATAATGTTTGATATGTAGGCTTTCTACAAATATCTGTCAGGTAAGAAATAGCCAAGAGTTCTCACTTCTGGTTTTTTTCAATAACAATTTCCTTTCTCTTTCTAAATTTCTCTGGCTGCCCATGACTCCTTATCCTCCAAAGTGTGTTAGAAAAATGCAAGTTGTTACTGGATAACAAGTCTCCCATTGTCTGAGCTAGTAGAGAAGGTAAGCACTAACTTTAGCCAACCCCTTTAAGATGGCCCAGTGTGTTAAAGTGCCGAGTTCAGATCACTAGCACCTCAGTAAGAGCCTATAATCCTAGGACTGGGTGTGGGGAGAGACAAGCAGATCCCAAGAACTCCAGCCCGATCAGTCTAAATCCAGAGTCAGTGAGACACTCCCTCAAAAGAGTAAGATGGAGAAGGATTACAGGAGACAATGCTATGTCAGCCAATGCATGCATGGGCAAGAACACACACACACACACACACACACACACACACACACACACACACACACACACGGCGGCAGGAAGATATCAACTTCTCCCTGATCTTTTAACAGAGCCTGCTTCCTAAATGAGCGAGCTGAGTCTCTTACTTTGCCGAAAAATAAGTATTGTACAGCGCCACAGCTGTTCCTTCTCCACCATGCGCCCTTCTGGAGCCCTGGCCTCTCCTATTAAAAACGGGGATCTGCATTCTCCATCCTGGAAGGTGGCAAGATCTTTGTGATTACTAGAATAACAGTGTCCGGGGAAAGTAATGCATTGTGACCTCCTAACTACTTCATTAAAGTCAATATCGCTTCCACTTAGTCCTCCTGCCCCCTCCCCTACTTTTGTTCTTAGAACTCAGTCACCATTTTGTGAGGAAGCCCAATCCCCATGCAGAAGCCATGTGGGAGGAAGCAAGCACCCAGCCCTTAGCTCCAGCCATGAGTCCAACCATCCACCAGGACTCCTGATGGAGCAGAGAGGAGCCTTCCTTCCCAGCCATGCTCAAATTACAGTTGCAAGAGCAGAAACACAACCCCCCAGTGAGTTTTATACACAGTTGGTGGCTACAACAGTGAGTGTTGTGGGAACAAATGAGAAGGCTTCATGTTTGCCTTTCAATTGATTCAAAATGAAACCCAGAATGAATATGCATTCAAGTACTTCAAGTCTTAAAAGTAGTTGTGGAAACAATGAACTGTCCTGGCTTTGTCTCTATCAGTCCTCTCTGAATTAAGGCCCCATTGTGAAAACTGAATAATTACATATCATTTGCAGAATTAATGATGAGCAAGTATACTATCACAAAATTATGGCACATAGTAAGTACTCAAAAAAATGTTATTCCTGACCCCACACCAAACTGGATAAAAACTGTGCCAAGTTATGGCAGGCAAAGTCAGTTGCTGGTACTCCCCCATGGGTACTGCCAGCACCTACTCTCTTGACAGGCTCTACCACATGCCCTCAAGTTTCTCTCTCTCTTTTCCCCCCTCCAAATTTCTTGGATTCCCATCTGGGTCTTACATAGCTCTTTCCTACCCTGGCTAATGTGTTTTGTAAGTCTTAAACATATTGTTGCCAAAATAAGTGGAGAGAAAAAGTGAGAAATTGACAGACACACTTCCAAGGAAATCATACATAAAGGAGAAAATGGTATCAATAGTGAATGTGACTATGAGGAAATCTTTATAGCTCTGTGGTAGAGAAATGAAGGAAGGGACCTTCTGTTACACCGCATAATGGCTCACCCATCTTCCCTGAAGACTGTGTGTGAGTGTGGGTGTGTAAGAGAGTTAGGGGAAGACAGGAATTTGTCCTGTCTTCTTTCCCCAACAGTCAGGATTGTGCTTCATCCAAGCAGCACTATAACCACTCTTTCTGTACTTCTGAACTCATGATCCAACCACATATCACAGATTGTGGGAATCGTCCCATGACTCAAGGACATTTCTTTCCACTTAAAATGTTGATATTGGCCTGGGAAGCAATAATTAAGTTTGACAGGCAAACTCGCACAACCAAAATTCTTCTTTACTCAGGTCAAAGTTAAAACTAATGACAAGTTGTATCAAAAATAATGGCATATAGACCCCATGCAAGCATGGGTCAAAGACAGTCACTTTTAAGCATAAAAAAGGCCTCCTATTCATTTGGATGTCGTGAAAAATGTGAAGTTTATATTGCCTAATTTGGAAAAGTGTTAGCTGATGCATATTTATATTTCTGGTTAAAAACTAGAGTTGTCAAAGCTCTTCCCCCTAAAGAGACTTTGAGTTGATCAAAGATACAGGATTGCCCTAATTCTTTTCAAATGTAAACCGTGTTTAAAAAGCTAGAACAAAAACCATGCCTATGACTAAATAGCAGGAGAACTCTTGCAATGCTTACAATTTAAGATGTTTATCTTTTGATGGCACTAATCTGCAAACATTTTATTACTGGGTCAAGTCTATTTTTCTATGGCATGAATTCTGTGTCTTGTACCCAGCAGGTCACAGGTTTGTATTTATAATTTTAGAGAATAAAACTCCTCCATACTGAGCTGAAAAGCACAGAAGGTTCTGGAGTCCAGCATTCTGCCTTAAATCCTGTGTGCTTCCAGACACTGGGCATCCAGCCCTCTGGCTCCCAACCAAGGAAGTTGCTTCAGAACAAGCCGGGTCATCCCTGGGGGCCATTTAACCTCCACTCCTCAGACAGAATTTGCTCAAGTGTTTTGCTCTTCAGATCCCAGTTTGGGGCCCCCTGGTTCTTGAGGGGCTCAAAAGACCCCAATTTCTTGTGAGCCACAGAGGACTTCTGTGACTAGAATGGAAGAAGCAGATTAAGCCGAACCTAAGCACTTCCCTATGAGTTCAGATCTCTACTGATGGTTCTGCCTCTCAGCTGAGCCACTTGAAATCAGCCTGAACCCAAATGCTTGTCCATGGGATTTGATTACCTGGTGTGGTGCAGCAAGAGGTGGAGACAAGACTCACAGAGCAGCTAAGAATTGTTTCTGGAGGTTAAAGGTACACAGCACTGTTCCTGCCTGAGGCCCAAGACACCAGATTTCTCTTCTGCAGGCTTCCTCCAGATTGGACAACTGTCATTAAAAACATTAATGAAGAGCTTCTACCAGCCTGACACAGTGATTTTCCGTGACCCAAAGGTCCTTTCTCTGGAGCCTCCACATCATCAGAGGGAGGAAAATTCCCTGGTCCTCAGCCCACAGATCTCATTTCCAACACAAATCTCCTGACACTGTCCAGTAAAGAACCTAAAAACTCCAGTCTCTCCTTGAACTGACTTCATCATAAAATGCTATCTGTAACTTCCACATCACCTGGCCCACCATGTTGTACAAGCCACATTATTTCCTCCATCACACTCATGAGAGAACTGTAGTCAAGTTCCTACTGTGGCCAAACATCAAAGGAAGGGGCGTGGCAGAATTAAGCATGTAACACAAATTGCCTTGCAGACTTTTGCTTCTGCCCTGCCCCCAGCTGCAGCTGGCTTGCCTCAAAGTCTCCATTCCTGCAGCCGCTCAGAGGCTGGGCCACACCTGAGCTCTGAGAACTGAGCAGTGCCGGGGAGCTGACTGTAAGAAGCCCACTGCATTAACTTGCAACTAAGCTAATAAGGCTCATTAGCTTTGTAGATGAGCTTTTTAATCAGACACATCTAAACAGGACAGTAGTGCGGCTAAGTACAGATTTTAATTCAGCCTCCAGACCACAACTGGGAAGCAGGCTAGAGCTGGTTCTTTTTTNGGGGGGAGGGGGAGTGGTGGTTTCAAGACAGGGTTTCTCTGTGTAACAGTCCTGGCTGTCTTGGAACTAGCTTTATAGACTAGACTGGCTAACACTGGTTCTTAAACAGATCAATTAGTGGGCAAATGTTGACATCCTCCAGGATTCATATACAGCATCCCAATATTTAGCCTTCAAATTATATGAAATAAAATGTAACATATTCTATACCAGATCCACACAATCTAAGGGAGCCACCCTAATCATGCTCAATTACAAATGACCCAACTCAGTGCTGAGCAGTTAAGGCAGAGCCATTCATCAGAATTACCCAGCTGCATGTGATATTCATACTCCACAGACAAGCCCTGTATACTTTGTATACTTTCCTATATTTATCTTTCCAGGTTTATAGAAATCATCATGTTTTACAGCCTTAGTTATTTTCATGGGCCTTTTCAGTCTTCAATGAAACAGTTGTTTCGTGAACAACAATGTCAACCGTTACAAGATACATCACTAAAGTATACTACATCTCAAACAACTAAAATGATGAATCCACTCTTCTGCCTAGGACGCTGTCTAGCTATCCAGGAAACAGTGCCTGCAGATCCTGTGAAAGGACCCAACAACAGTAACTCCAGAGGGGAGGGAGGAGGCTGCTGGCTGTAGTCACTCATCTCACTTCACAAATCTGGCCACCAAATCACAACATCCACTTTCCCTGCAACTTTGGAACAGGTTGTGTCCAGGACACACGCTCCTTTGACATCCAGTAAAGGAAGGCTAACGGGCAGTGTCTCACTCTACCCTTCTGTATGAATCAACCACAGCATGCAGGCATGGGATAGCCTCTGACTTGATAGGCATGTCTCTTCATCTAATCATTGTTCTAAGGCAGCCAGGTAGAGCTAAATAGAATCAGTGTGCAAATGCTTGAAGGCTTGTTGATTGTGAGTGGGTGTCATGCCACATGCTGCCATGTGAATGGACTATGCTGGAACTAAGCAGCTATGTGCCACCAGTGTCTCACAGGCCAGAGAAGCCATCCTCTGCCCTCCGTAGTAAAGTTAGAAAACCAGGGTAGGGATAGTTGGAGAGAACCAGAAAGAAATGCAGCTGAGTTCTAATTAGGGAATATTGTCCCAAAACAAAACTGGTGTCCAGTCTTGTCTCCGTTAAGAGGGTTGGTCACCCAAATGAATTCCGTTTATTGCTCCTCTCTGAAAGAGGTCTCCAGTTTTATGATTTTATGACCCTGCCATTAGGAATGGTGGAGGCAGCATTCCAGCCTCGGGGTGTATTATGTGGTTATGAACTTCGCTGGATTGCTGCCCCACAGTTTGACATTAACTGCTGCATTTCATGACTGCTCAGGCTTTCTACCTGTCCTTGTACCTTCTGCAAGTGGGAAAAGAACGGAAATGGGTACAGGAGGATCTCACAGCCCAGGGGAGGATCTCACAGCCCAGGGGAGGATCTCACAGCCCAGGGGAGGATCTCACAG
>LZPO01056945.1:1663-13974 GCA_001675575.1 Neotoma lepida
TTAAGAGAAAGGAATCTCATGGTATTTCCCAGTAAGGTCTGCTCACTTAGAAGTAGACTCGATTCATTTTTCTTAATCATATGTTCACATTTGGTGTGGAAAGTCTGAAAACCAGATAGATCAAGAGATTGTGTGACTGACTGATAGTAAGAAAGGAGTATCTGAGAGCATGGATCAGGCACTGGTATGTCACATTAGAATGTGCAGCACTAGTTTAGAGAGCCATTGTTGATTTTATTTAAGTGATATATTTGGGTACAACTATTTCTGTTCAGAAAGCAAGCTTGAGTTTACCTTCCTGGGAGAGGAGGCACTTGTACCTTTGAATCTGTAAGTGGTAGAATGGTTCTAGTCTTAGGCCAGTCATCTCTACTGTCTGGACATTCAATGTTCCAGGTAAAACACAAAATAAAAACGATGTCTCTTTAAAGGTAGTCTTGGCCTCTTCCCATACATGAATTGGGCTATCTGTTATGCTTGCTGCATTATTGCTTTGTCCCCGCATGTGTTGCTGAAGATTCAACTGAAGGCCTTACATGCTAGGCAAATGCTTGGCCAGCTCACTGCAAGCTTTTTAGGAACTTGAAACAATTTCAATTTCATTGTTTTGCAATCTTCTCTTAAATGCTTTTTAGATAAAGTAGACTGTAGATACCTTGTGGGATAGAATGATAAATTTTGAAGGGACAAAGGGGCCATTCAGTAAGTGTTTATGTTTTTAATCTTTTAGTTCTTAATACATGTATCAATGACTTATAATAACCATCAAAATAACTGTCCCATCTTCAGCCNTAGGAGCTGGCAGCAGATGGGACACTAGAGCTGTACTTTTGTTATCAGAAGAAATTCAGCAGTACCCAGGAAGTCACTTTGGGTTTTAGAAGAGCAAAGGAGAAACACCAAAGATATTAGTATCAGTCAGTAGTCAGTGCCCTCTGTGTAGTGAAAAACTGCTCATGGAGGTAAAGCTACAAGGATGTGTGGTTTGTTCCATGGAGGGTGGACTTAAAGCTTAGTTAAGTGTCTGGCATAAGGCAGNGTTCCCTGACTCTGCCTGTGACTCTCCACACCTCCCGGGCCCACCTTCTTTGCTGCTTTGCTTTGAATTAAATTCACAGAATCAAAGACATAAAGAGATACTTTGTTTTGTAACTGTAGTCTGCTAGTTGAATGGGGCCAAATTTCAGGCGAGCAGGTATTTTCATTACTAGCCCAGTCCAAATTTAGGGGACATTGCAGAGCTTTTCAAAACCTTTTCAGGTTACAGGCCTCATTTAAGATGCTCAAATGGAAATTAAAGTAGTATGTTCTTAACTCACTGAAACAGAGGCCTCGAAGCATGGCAGCCTTAAAGGTCTGCCACTGAAATGTTACTATCTGGCTAGGAACTGTGGTGTTCCTGTACAAGTGCAGAATGCTTTGGAATTGAGACTGAGTAGTCTCTGAGCAATCACTGCTGATTTTGCAGGAGAGACTTTGAAGTTGCCCCAGACCTAGACTCGGTCACATTTTTGCCAGGCACTTGTGCAGTGATATACAGCCTTACTCCTGATCTATTTGCTGTATTCAGATCCTGGACATAACCTCGGGGCTAGAATGTATTGAACATACTGGTAACTGCTTTGCAGGAGCTGCATTAATTCTACATCTTTTGCCAGCCATGGACCCTGATTGGAGTCTGAGTGTTTTAAAGAGGTAATTATAATTAGTTTGTGGATCCAGTCTGCTCACCTTTCAGCCCCAGCCACTGTGGGCCTTTGAGCCTCTCCATATTGAATTGTGTGGGTCCCTCTACCTTTTATCTAATCTTCCTGGCCATTTGTTTTGTTTGAACAATCATGAATCTAAAAAGCTCAGCTTTTAGAATCAATTCTAAAGTGGAACAAGAGGCTTCAAACTGCCTTCTAGTCCCCAGGTTTCTTTTTTTCTTTTTTTTTCTTCTGTGTGTGGTGGAGCTAGGAATACTGTGGGGTCCATGTTTTTTTATCCCAGGGAACTTTGAGAGCCAGCCACCTGGCTGATTATGTCTGGCTGGTAAGAAATGAAAACCCAGGGCCTTAAAAATGTGCCATAAAACATTTGTTTCTAGTACATACTGTTGTATTGTGGTCCTATTTGTGTCAGGAAAGGTAGCATAATTGCTGACCCTGGCCCCCACCCCCATGCTTAGTTCTCAGGCATCTTGGCAGAAATTGGGGTTATCTGGGCCTTGTGAAAGGCAGTTTTTGCATAGCTCATTCAGCATTGTTCAAGGCAGTAACACATCACTGAACAAATTGCCCCCTTGCATATGCTAATCCAGCTCTTAAAAGAACTCTTTGTAACATGTTCTGCTTTAGCTTGAGGGGAGATGGGAATTGGGAATTGAAGGGCTGTCTAGGTCATGTCATGTGACCCCAAAATATCTAAAATGCCTGTTTTCTTTGGTCAACAGTTCATATTCAGCATATGCTGATGAAAGTGTCCTGTGTGGTTTGAGGCAAAGATTAGTCCTCTAAATGTGAGCGATGGTTTTCCTATTAAAGGTTCACAACTGACTAAGATTTCCTCTTTGGATAGTAAATTTCAGTGGTATTGGCTAACAGTGCCAGATCTTATTTTCAACAGTATTTTAAAAGAATTTAAAAGTCCCTTATTGTTGTGTGGAAAAGGTGATTTGCCATTTGGAACTACTATTACTCCCTCCTGCATCTTTGGTGCCTTTTTAGAGTGACACATGGCGACTTGTAGTCATAATATGTGCCTAATAGAATGATCTCAGGAGTTGCTCAAAGGTTGTTCATATTCCTCACCAAGAAGTTGCAGTAAAAAAGAATAAAAACATATCTATACACAATCAGCATGTGTCTATTTTTCCAACAGTAAACAGAAGCACATTTTTAGAGACTAAGGAGGGCCTCAAGGATCCACCAGGGTTTAAACATTTTGATGTAAAATCAGGTTTCTTTTAAGCTCTGTCTAAANGCTTGCCACTGGAGTCTTAAGACATGTGATTTAACAAGGGTACAAGATTGTTGGGATCCTGTTTCTAAAACAGTTCTTCCAGGTTGGGTTTTCATGCGTATAAAGAGGCCTAGGAAGAAACCTTTATTAGTACTTTTTTGTCTTACAGAGTAATTCCCTCTTGGTCCCAGACAGCCTAAGAGGCACAGATAAACGCAGAAATGGTCCAGAGTTTTCCAGTGACATCAAAAAAAGGAAGGTGGATGATAAGGATAACTATGTAAGTGAATAAAGGACTTCCCATAATAATGCTTACTTACTGCTTTCATTTTGAGTGAGTATCCTGGTATACTGCTAGCTGGTGATTCTGTATCACTTCATATTGCAAAGCAGGTAAGTTCCTACACTGGAGGACTTTGTTTCCCTTCAGGGCTGTCTGTTACACACTTGTTGGGCTTAGATTATTTTCTAACTTAGTTACTCACAAAGGAACTATAAAAGTATCAGGTTAATTGTATAAGGCTATAGCACCAGTTCCTGGAGGTGGAGGCATGAGGATTGGGCTACACACTGAGACCTTGTCTCCAAATATATGTATGTGTGTGTGTGTGTGTGTGTGTGTGTGTGTATACTCAGTGTTTGTAGAGATAGCTCTGGTAGAATACTTTTCCTAGCATATGCCAGGCCTTGGGTTTAATCCTCAGCATAGTCACACACACACTTGCACACACACACACACACACACACACCCCAAAAAAACTCCAAGCAAANTGTGGGCCTTGGAGAAAGAATTCTGCTCTGTACTTGGGAAAGTTTAGACACAGGCTTCTGTTTCCTGTGGCTTGCCCAAGTCTTCAGCTAATAATAAGTAACATTTTGTGTGCCAGGATAAGTGCCAGGAACCCTGTGCACTGACACAGATTATTTTATTTAGTTCTTATTATAACCTGCCAAGTTGGGTATCCTCTCCATTTCATAGCTAAAGAAACTTACCCAGAGCTTGTGTTTCACCAGACGTCATGGTTAGTGGAACTCTTGAAGCACCTTATGCCAAAACCATGCATGCTGTATTGAAGCTTTGAACCTATTCTTAGAATTGGCATTTCCCTAGAGGTCCTAGTCAGCCTACAGTTTGTATTGTGGTTTAATAAACATCTCAAGAACCAGTCATTGCCTCTCCCCACTTGCACCCAAGTCCTTTATATATCCTTCTGTTCCTATCTGTTGCCCAGAGCTGCATGTATTTGCTTTCATTTGTAACATTAAATGTTAGCAATCAAGAAGGTNGTCTGTGATGTTCAGAAGGTGGGAAATTTTTGATACTCAGTTCTGTGTGGTTAGTTTCTCCATGAGGCTTGTGTATTTAATTCAACAATGAGGGACTTGGAATCAATCTTGGCCTTATTGTTTTATGGTACTTATGTCTCGTCTAGTTAGATAAGTGGGCCAGAAGGGTCTATTACAGGGCTAAGTTTCACTTGCAGAAGACATGAGTGATTCACCTCGTAACTCCTTTAGTGGGGTAAGAGGCTGCTGGAACTGAGGATCTGGACAGTGGTGCAAAGTACTTAGATAGGATGAAGACATAGGAGGAACACCGTGTTATATAGCAGAGTATGACAAATTCAGTTTATTGCAGCCTGTTACGCATTTATGATGAAGTATAAGACAGGAGTTTCAGGTCCCAAACAGAAGTGATAAAAAGATGGGAATACTAATTATCCTACTTTGATCATTACACTACTTTATAGGTGTACCTCATATATTTCTTTTTCATTGAAAGAAAAGTTTTTTTTTTTCTAAATTAAAAAGGAGTGCCATGAGCCAGGCGGTGGTGGCGCATGCCTTTAATCCCAGCACTTGGGAGGCAGAGGCAGGCCGATCTCTGAGTTTGAGGCCAGCCTGGGCTACCGAGTGAGTTCCAGGAAAGGCGCCAAAGCTACACAGAGAAACCCTGTCTCGAAAAACCAAAAGAAAAATAAAAAGGAGTGCAATGGTAGTGAATTGTTTGCTCTAGTTATTCATTTCACCTTTTCTACTATGGTCATTTCTATAATTCTTTTTCTAAAAGGGAAACCCTTCTAGTTTGTATTTGTTCACCATTTCTACTCTTGGCATCTGAGAACATTGTGCTTTTATCTGACACTAAGCAAAATACATTTTATCAATTTTTTTCAATGAAAGCATTTCAGTAAATTGTTAATTTGAATTGGTCGACTTTGCATTGGCTGCCAATTTATGTTGCTGGTGAACTCCATGGTTCTTTTATATTGTACTAGGAGTGATGCTTGGCTTTGAAACTTCAGAACTACCCCTAGTGACATACTTCAACCGTTAAAGCCAAACTTACCAAACATAGCCACCAACTAGGGGCCAAATATTCAGACATCTGAGCCTATGGAGGACATTCTTATTCTAACTGCCACACTAAGAAAATAAAGAAGTTTTCAAACTTTGATATGGGAGTGAACTCATCTTAAATTGAGCAGCTTTTCCTAATGCTTTCCAGACTGAATGTAGCCTTGGAATTTGCTGTGATTAGCCAACTTTATAGTTCAGTGAAAAACAGTAACGACCCTTATGCTGAGTGGCAGTGCCCTTCAGCTACCTCCATCTAGTTTCCTCCCATCTCTCCACCTCTCACGCCAAAGAGCCTTACCTTTTTTTTTTTTTAACCCACATGTGTATGTGGTGTGCCTGAGTGTACATGTGGGTGCTTGAAGATGACATTGTGTCTCTGAAGCTCTCCAGCTTTGTTTTTTGTTTTTGTTTTATTTTATTGAGTCAGAGTCTTGTCAAGTCCTCAGAGTCCATCTACCTAGAATGACCAGGGGTCACCTGTCTCTGCCTCCTCAGTGATGGGATTACAGGTGGCCTCTAAGCCTGTGTGGCATTTCTGTGAGTTCTGGGGATCTGATCTCCCAGTCCTCATGCACAGAAAGTACTTTAGCCACTGACTTAAATCTCTTCAGCTATTCCACTGCCTTTTTTCTTTTTTCTTTCTCTCTCTTTTTTTTGAGACAGAATCACTTATGTAGTAGCCAGGATGACTTTAACTCACTTTGTAGCCAAGTATGACCTTTGGTGTGCAGCACTACACCTGATATTGTACAGTTCTGGGGATCAAATCCAAAGCTTTGTCAATAGTAGGCAACGGAACTGAGCTTTTTCACCAGCCCCCAAAAGTTTGTTCTTTACATGAATTAGATACTTTGTTTTCTGTTAGAACTAATGACCTCATGGGAAGATGGTGTAAGTAAATTTATCTCTATAGTCATGAGTTGTCTGAGCCCCATGTTATCTAGCTGTGCATCTTCAAAGTGATATGTATAAAAGAAATGGTATGTTATTCTTTACTTTGAAATCCAGTAGACTAAGAATTCTAATATGAAGGTATACAAAGTTCAAATTCTAAGAATGATACTACCATTGCAGACTTCAAGCCATTCATGAGCAAATTTAGATTAGATAGCTATCTTTCCCTGCAGCAGTATACATGCTGGAGCTCTGTGGACCCCAAGTTAGAGGAAGAGGGGGATAGGTGATGGTAAATGCCTATAGGCTGGAAGGGAACCTGCAAACATGTCCTAAGTGTTTAGCTTGTCTGCTGCCAAAAACTATTGAAAGAAATTAAACTGNTCAGAACTTATTCTTAGCCTTTATTAAACAAAATTAATTTTTTTCCAGGACAGTGATGGGGACAAGAGTGATGACAACTTAGTTGTGGATGTGTCTAATGAGGTAACCATGCTTTTCATTAAAGTTTCTCTTAAATAGTAATGAGAAAAATCCATTTGTAAGTTGAGTCACAATGTTGATGTCTTATACCTTCACATACCAAGAATTTAATGGATGTTTTGGAATGGGGTAGTCATAACCTAACTGAAACTATAATTTCCCTTTTGAAAAATGAGATTGAAGACAGCTCAGTTGAAGAGTGTTTGCCTACCATTGACACAGATAGATGTGGGTTTGATGCCCAGCACCACCAGAAAGAAAAACTGTTTAAGTCATTTTTAATTTCTATGTTGGATGTCTGACTAGAAGACGCACCTGGATATTGGGAGGGATGTGATTATTTTTCCTATGGTATGGTCCTGAGTATGTTATAAATACCATCTTGCTTATTTCGTGCATGACACTCCTTAAATCTAAAAGATTTTCAGTATTATCCTTAAATTGAGAGTGTGGTAAAGTATGTCCATTCTGAACTAAAACATGTCAACTTCTTATTGTGTGTTGAGGACCCTTCTTCTCCACATGCAAGTCCCACACACTCACCCCGGGAAAACGGAATTGACAAAAACCGCCTGCTAAAGAAAGATGCTTCAGGCAGCCCAGCATCCACAGCCTCCTCTGGAAGCTCCTCTTCCCTGAAATCCAAAGAAGTGAGCCTGGTAGGTAGAAGCTGATCTTCCCCTGGGAGACACTGCCATGTTTGTGGTACACGGAACCCTGGAGTATGTGAACTGGGGATTTTGCTGCTTATAGGTTGTGTGTTCAAGTATTGAAAAGAAGTACTCTCTGTCCTATTCACTGTTCTCAGTTGTCTCTTGGGCCATGGTTAGAGTGGTTGTACAGGCTTCTCTGTGCATCATTTTCTTCCTTAGATATGTTTATGACTGCTCTGTGAAACTTAACAGTTGGCAGCAAATAATTGTCTTAAGAGAGTGGTTTTCCACTTGTGGGTTTCCACCACCCTTTGGGGGTTCAAATGACCCTTTCATATGCATATCAGATATCCTGCATATCAGATATTTACATTACTATTCATAATAATAGCAAAATTACAGTTAGTAAGTACAATGAAAGTAATTTTATAGTCGGGGGTCACTACACATGAGGAACTGTAGTAAAAAGTCACAGCTTTTAGGAAGATTGAGAACCACAGTCTTAAGGTAGGTTGATTTTGGTTAAGCTATTTTTTATTGGAAAACTTAGCCATTGTGCCAGGGCATATCACATCAGAATTGGTATGTACACTGGAGGCTTGGGATATGCAATAGTAGTGAATGCATCATAGCCCATTCGTGTGGCCGTTTATTCACTGAACAAACTTCATACAACTAAGGATGGTGGAACATGCCTGCAGTGNTAGGCTAGTGCTTGAAAGGATACGGCAGGAAGGAAGCTCTTGAGGTAGGAGTCGAGTCTGTGCTACCTTGTGAGACTGCCTTGAAGTTAATCTTTACATGGTGGCCTTGGTGTTATCCTTTTACCCAAGTAGAGCAAACCCAAGCCTGAGTGACGTGTTGAGAACAATATGTCAAATCCTAGGCCAGAACTGGGTTATTTGGCTCACTTTCTTTTCTACACCCTCGTAGTTCTTGAGCTGTGTTCTAGAGACACAAGGAGTCTTGAGAGATAAAAGAAGACACCCTTTTTATCCTGTTACTATCCTGTTATAAAGGTCTCTGACAGGTGATAAGTCTCCTATCTGCACTAGTGGAGCCTCATTAGCTCAGTAGCCACAATAATGAGTAGTACCTCTCTCCAAAGAGGAATTCTTACGAGGCCTTTGTCTAAGCACATGACACAAGTACTTCTAGAACTTTTATCTTGGAAATGCTGATTTGACTTTGAAATAATTGACAGTTCCACTGTTTATCACCGTCAATCTGAATTCCCCAAAGGTGAGGCTGGGAAAAGGGTTCAGTAACTTGGAAAGAATCTCTGTATGGTCATCATCCTAACATGGCATGGAGCCAAAGTTCACAAGCTTGATGGAAAATTCTTTTTAAAATAAAATTTGTGGAGGAAGAACTGTGATCATGCTCTGTGTCTCCTGCTCAAGTTTTAATCTGGCAGGAAGAGGAAAGGTCAACATTTCTCTCTCACAAGTTAATGCTGTCAACATTGTGTGGATTTATGAAAATTGGCTGGGGAGTAACTAGAAGGTGCCCAGTGTCCCAGCTGCTGTTGTGATAAATTGTGTAATATGGCTTGGATTAAAAATAATACTCATTTAATTTGTTTAATGATACCAGCATGAAAAAGCCAACACGCCTGTTCTGAAATCCAGCACACCAACTCCTCGGAGCGACATGCCAACCCCGGGCACCAGTGCTACTCCAGGCCTTCGTCCAGGTCTCGGCAAGCCTCCAGCCATGGAGCCCCTTGTCAACCAAGCAGGTCAGCGCCCCTTCTCCTGCTCTGCTTTGTTTCTTCCATCCCCAGCTTGATGTGTTGTCTGCTGATCCCATGACAGTTTGCCCCTGAATGTGAAAGCACTTAAAGCTGTCCTCCTGTCTCTGAAAAGGCATGGTAACAAAGACATTTTTCCTATGTTTCAGCAGCTGCACCAATTAGTCTCCAACTCTTTAACATTCGGCTTTCCTTTTATTTCAAAATAATTCAAATCCTAGGGATTACCGTAAAGTTTTGGTAATTATTTCAAACATAATCTTACAGAATCTCTTATTGCATGTCTGGTGTTGCTAATATTGACCAAAATGGCTTGCTGATTTTATAGCCAAAATACACATTTTGCTGCCTGTAGTTGCCTGTTGGTTGGTTGGCTGGTTGGTTGTTACATTTTCAGGAATCAGTGGTTCTTTGCTGGAAGTGGGAGGGTTTTGCTGAGACTCTTAGCTCATGAGGTCACTCATAACTTTGAATTTGATCTTCCTCATTGGACAAATTAAAACGTAACAGCTCGAGTCCAGGGGGAAATAGCACCAGAATGCCCCTGCTAAAGCCCTGTTCTGGTTTGCGTAAATCCAGGATTTGGTTTTCATTTGGAATTGGTACCAGGGAGTGGAAAGTTCGGACTGAAGGAGAAATCTTGGATTTTATCCAGAAAATCTTCTTTTGAGATTAAGTCAGGTAAACATGAAGTATCTGTGCCTTGGCTTGCCCTTTGTGAATTGGGTGCAAAGATGTTGATTAATACTCCTGGCTTCCTGGTGCGGCTGCTTTGCCAATGAGGAAATATGGGGGTTGTGCTTTCTGTCCTGGAGGAGAATTCAGCTCTGGGAAGGAATGAACCTTGTGTATAGATTGGGGCTGAAGATCTCCATCCCTCCACCATCATAACCAATGACTAGAATCACTGGTCAGGTTTGACCTGATGGTCAGTCATATCACACATGACATGTTTCCTTGCAGCAGCTGGCCTGAGGACGCCCTTGGCAGTGCCTGGCCCATACCCTGCCCCATTTGGCATGGTGCCCCACGCGGGTATGAATGGAGAGCTGACCAGCCCTGGTGCTGCCTATGCAGGTCTGCACAGCATGTCTCCACAGATGAGTGCTGCAGCTGCTGCAGCTGCNGCAGCAGTGGTTGCCTATGGGCGCTCCCCAATGGTAGGTCATGTGCTTGGGAATGTGTAGCCCAAAACGTGGAGGGTGGGAACTGTAGGGCTGTGGCAGTGGGCTTCTGGGTATGCAGACTGGGATGAAAGGCATTGAGTTGTATCCTGGGGGCTTGGGTCTAGAATGCATGCCTTCACTGCTCTGAGAAGGATACAGCCAACCCTATGCTTAGGAACAAACACTAAAGATGATTCCCACTGTTCAAGCCACATATTTATCTTCCACTTGTCAGCCTTCATCAGTGTGCTGGTTCATTAAGCTAGGGCAACTGCCTTTTGTTTCATTGTGTCTGTGGATGAAAACGGCATTGTTTAGAGGTTCCTTGGATGGTTCCAGGATAGATAAGGCTTTCT
Organism: Neotoma lepida; assembly: GCA_001675575.1. Classification (NCBI taxonomy): domain Eukaryota; kingdom Metazoa; phylum Chordata; class Mammalia; order Rodentia; family Cricetidae; genus Neotoma; species Neotoma lepida. Next base: position 12,273 of record LZPO01056945.1, read on the forward strand.
CTCACAAAAGTAAAAATTTTAATCTCAAAGTATTAAAATGATTTTAGTGGTCTTTTTCTTTTTGAGGTCTCCTTCTACATCTTAAGAAAAACCTTTGAGAAGCCATGCTTTTTCTTTCCCTGCCTGTATGTTCTTTAAAAGTAAATACCCTGGCTTACGTAAAAAGAGTTATTTGTGTATGACATGGAGAGATTTTAAAACCATAGAGCCAGTCTTTCCATGTTGCCCTACCTTCTGTCACTCAAATGACCCAGTTTTTTACCTAAAAGATAAAGAACTGTATTTGAAGGGTCAGATTGCACCAGGAAAGGGNGTAGTCAATCTCACAGAAAATCTTTCCTGTAAGCCATTTGAAGTATATCATGGACAGTATTTTTTTCCTTACCTCCTTAACTGGATTGCCCCTTGGAACCTAGTGTGATAAGTAGCTAATTGTTTTTATGGTGCATAAACAAAGATGGCACGTGAGTCTGTAAATACTGACTTTGATGAGTGAGTTGCATGCAGCAGTTTTGGTTACCCCAGCAAAGGAGTAGGTGGTGGGAGAGGTGCTCTACAAACTTAAACAGCCTGTTTTGCTGTGCAGCTTTCTGTGATGCTCTGAACTGCCCCAAGGAAAAAAAGAACAAGATAGCCCATGATGTTAGTGCTAGGCTGCTCGTATCCTCCTGCACTTTCTTGATGAGTTAGGACATTGTACCTTTCCTTTTGAGAAATACCAGCCATTGTTACAGTGCCTGCTTACATTGCTTAGGGGGTAAATGGATTTCTTACAGGAACTCAGTGTTCACAGAGTGTCTACCTTGCATAAGCTGAGTTTGCCATACTTTTATTTCTAGGTTGGTTTTGATCCTCCTCCCCACATGAGAGTACCTTCCATTCCTCCCAACCTGGCAGGAATACCCGGGGGGAAACCGTAAGTACATTTGTTCCTTAGTTTTGGTTTGTTTCAGAGGTGGTAGTATCCGTAGTCTGGAATTCCCAAGGGAAGATAGGCTTGGACGTTTCCAAGGAGACATCTGAGAAGTGTTAACACTTTTCTATAAATAGACAACTTGTAGGTGTCATGCCTCTGGCTTCTCCTTGTGCATGGGCTCCTAAGCTCAGGCATTTAGTTATTTTTTGAAGAGAAACTATAGAAGGTGAAGACAGGTAGGAAGAAAGAGCTGGAGGTGATAGGCCCTCCTACCTGATCCTTCTGCAGGAAGCTGCTGCCTTGATGTGTGATTGGAAGGCAGTTGCCACATTTTCACTAGTGCTGTACGAGATAAACTGTCAGGAGTTCTCAAAATCTTAGAGATTTGGGCTGTCATCTCTTTACTCAGGACAGTGCAACCTTTTTCTTATTTTGGTAGAAATAAGTTATTAGATTGGTCAGTCCTATGGGGCACCCTTGTCCCAGTTTGAATAGGTGCTTTATTTTGCCATACACAGTTCTCAAAAGCAAAGTTTCCTTATAGGGAAACAAGAGACTTAAAGGATACAAAACCATCCAGAATGTGCAAACACCCCAGTGTTTATTCTGACTCACCAAACAAACAAACACCTCCTTTCGATGTTTAGTTATTAGAAGCATAATTTCAAGGAATTAACTAATTTTCTCAAGTTTTATACAAAGCAGAATTGAAATGTAAAGGTCAATCTCTTTCTCTCTCTCTCTCTCTCTCTCTCTCTCTCTCTCTCTCTCTCTCTCTCTCTCTCT
>LZPO01056947.1:0-13943 GCA_001675575.1 Neotoma lepida
AGCAACCTATCTCAAGCATAGCCAGAGGCACTATGCCAGTGATGGACATGGCTGTGCCTCAGAGAGGCTTATTTTAAAATACAAGGCACAGAGTGTGTTTGCAGAATGCTTAAGTAAAATATATAAGGTATTAAACTTAAAATTTTAGGTTGATTCATAGATGTGAGTCTCGTACAAAATTTACTGAACTTGTCAACTGTTTTAGATAGACTCATGNATCTTGGTATATTGATATATAGATTTTAACATTAATGGAAACCCAAAGGAAATTCCTCTTAGCATTTAACAACTCAATAACAAGCTGTAAACTAAAGGCAGAATATCATAAAGCACATATGTATATACAGAGTAAAAATGCATGTTTATGGACATCTATGAAAAAGTCTTTAAGTAAGAAATAGATAACACAATTAGAATATATATATATATATATATATATATATCAAAAAGAAAATGAGAAACAGAGTAACTTAAATAGTCTCCATGACAAGGACTAAGTTTACATAATGCACATATTTTAGGGTTAGTATAACTTGTGTTTATAGTGTGAGGACAGCTCATGTATGGAATTAACAGTTACCTGTAATGATTCGCTCTTCCCGGGTCTGCTTTTCAGTTATTTCAACAGGAACCCCATCTATGATTTTGGTGTACTTTTTAATGACTGGTTCTGAAGGCAGAGAAAGAAAACAATGTGTGATTTACCCTCTCACGGTGTTTCTACCTCCCAGAGTTGGAGATTTTAATCACGGATGTGTTTCTTACAACACTCTTGTTTAAGAATCAATTGTAGCCATTGTTGGAACAGACGGTGAATACATTCTGACCAGTCTGGGCAACTCTTGGGTCTCAGGTGAGCGGGAGGGTTAGCTGGCAAGCTGAGTTTGCCATTGGAAGGGAAACTTACAATAAAGTCTAGTGCTGACTTGTTAGTGCACTCACTAAAAAGTTTATTACATTTTTGTTTTAGTGTGTATTTGTGCATGTGTGTGTATAAGTGTATAAGTTATGGTGTGCCAGTGGCGGTCAGAAGACAGCTTGATCCTTTCACCATGTGGAACCCAGAGATCTAGCTAGGATGTCAAGGTTGGGGGAAGCTGTCTTTCCCTGCTGACCCATCTCACCAGCCCTTATTACTAAAGTCTCACACAACCACCAACCCCCTTCTGTTCTGAGAACAATATGTCTTTTTGTGTTTACATTATTGTAATCATTATATGTCATAGTTACCATTTACATATTCATAAGAAGTGGCCGGGGCGTAATTATTAAACGATGACTAAACCCACTTAAAAATAAGCTACACTCTATCCCTGACTAGCTAGCAAGAACTCAGACTTAGTAAAACACCTGGGTAAAATAAAAATCAAGAGAAAATCAGCTGATTGATAATTCTAAACCAACTCTATTTTAAAATGTCACAGGGATGCCACGTAGGCATAAGGCGTACCTCCATGGATCACTTCTGTCACTGTTTCGCCTTCTTTAATCAGTCTAAAGTCAGGGTCACCTTCAATGTGGATCTTTGTCATTGCAGGTCCTGAGACATTATTTTAGGAGACAGATTAGTGCTGTAACGCAGCCCCTTACATTTGCCCAAATAAGAAGTTTATTTCCACATTTCTTGTTGTTCAGATTTCAGTGTTTCCGGTTTTATGAAACCAGTTTTAAACACTTCCTGTTGTCTTTAGGCTAGACAGTATTTAAGAAAACAAATGATTAGGCTGCCTTTGTTTAGGCTGCTGCTCCACCCACCCACTTTAGCATTTATGGTGATGCACGAGCAGGCTGTGCACACCAGCATCTCTGTTAGTGGGCGGAAGGTATGATTACACAAAGTATTTTATATGGCTTTCTCTGGGAATCAAACAACATTACAGATTGGAGTTGCTCAAGTAACAACTGGTTTAAATCACAGTAGGATAGCATCTGCCAATTTTTACTAAAAGATTTCATTTAATTTTTTTTCACTCATGACCTTATATTTTTATCTAAGAGCATATGATTGAACATTAAAAAATCTGATATACTTACCTTGAAGATGCTGCATTTTAAGCTTTATAGGAAAGCTGAATTGAGCACTTACCTTGACTAAGAGAAGGATGCAAACAGCAACACCAACTCACTAACAGTTACACAGCCCTTCAAATGCACAGNGGGTTGCATTTGCCTTGCAAAATGATTTTGTTCCCAGAGAAAATCAGTTTGAATGTTAGAAAGCTCACTATTACATTAGTCGATCAGGGATGTTTTATAGAGGAGTGAGAATTATTCAGTTCAGTACATTTAACTTGTACTTTTCAATAGCTGAATGGAATTATAATTGATTATCTTTGAGAGGATTGATTTGTTTGTTGAGAAATCATCAAAGTACACCATTACCCAGAACTAAGTAGTAAGTAATAAATAATGAGAGAAAGAAAACCATTTTTTTAAACCATAAGTATTTCAAGCCATNCTATTTTATATGTGAGCCCAGTAGGGATGGCTATCATAAAGGGTAGGAATAGATTTTAGCGTGGAGGAATCCCCAAAAGGGAGTATGCACAATGACTCAAGACAACAGAATGAGTTAGCGCTATGCCTAAGGATCTTTTTTCTTTAGAAAAGCCGAATTGAAATTCTGGAAGCACCTTTTATTATTAAATATTACTGCAAAGGAAAGAATTTTACTAAACATTTCTTTTTTGTATATTTAGATGATAGCTTGGAAAATCTTCCAGCACAGTGACTATTTGTTCAGTTTTAGCTGACTTACTCTTAATTCTGGTTTGGTTTAGTGTCTTTTTGACAAAAAAAAAAAAAATTCTAAAATTATGTCTTGGACTCTAATGCGTTTAGTAAATCTCAAAAAGCATCAGTGAATTTCCAAAGTTCAAACACTGAAAAGGGAATGAAGCAGCGAATGGGGAACTGCGGATGTTTGCCAGGAGGGCATTCGTTTCTTCTGTTATGCTACGCTGAAGTATCACTTTCCGGTTTTACATTGGAGAATATTTACAAGTGAGATGACCCCCATCTCCAGCCTGATCCTAATGAGGAAGAACCCAGGTAGACTGATGCTCAAGGCTGCTCCCAACTGAAGACAGAATGACATATAGAACCCTGCTGACAAAGACTGGGAGGACGCGTGAGTTGAATGAAGAAGCACGGAAGGAGAAGAGTCCTTGAAAATGCGAACACAGCACATGTGAATGACTTCAGTTTTGGAAGCTGTGTATCCGTTATAGTGACATTTTATTGACTATGATTCTTTTTAAAAATCCAGCATCTTTGGCTAAAATCAGTTGATCATTTTTCACTGGCATGATCAATATATATTGTCAGCCAAACACTTTAAATTTAATTTCTACTTAAAACCCTAATTTCTCCTCATCAACAGGTACAAAATAATGAAATGATTGAAATTATTTTTTTTAAAGCTAAGCACAGAATTTTTTAAAGGATAACTCAACTGTAGGCTCAAGAATGGATGATATCCACAGCTAGCCAGGCAGAGAATTAACCTTGTGTTTTCAATGAGTGTAAGTTATGGTTTCTTTAAAGGGAAGAGACACATGTAATTTAATTTGCCGTCTCATGCCACAGAATGAAAAACAAACCCAAATTCAAGAGTAATCAGAACAACAGTGTTCCTAGGATTCAATTAAAGGCATAATCTGCTCCTCTTTTGAAAGACTGTTTTCATCTTTCTCATGCAAGAAAGACAACAACAGGTGTGTTCTCTGTGGCAAATGCCTGTGGCAACACGAGTAAACGTGGACACTGGTACCTAAATTTGATTTAGCGATAGTAAAAATGTGTGAAATCAAGGTACTGTGCAAGAGGCTGATGTCAGCTAACATATAAAGTGTAGAGAGAGAAGTGACATTTGAAATATGAGAGGTATATATTTACTACATAAGTATATAAAATATGCTCAGAGTTGAAACACATAGGTCCAGGGTTTGACTCACTAAACAACACTGTTTTTTGTAATGTATATCATGTCTGTTTGTAATTTTTAAGACTTTCATTTAATGTATACTTTCTATACCCTCTTAGATTGCTCACTGGAAAAAAATGCCTACATATTTTGAATTTTTTTTTCAATGGCATAAAAGAGATTGTGTGGTGGTGGTTGGGAATCAAGCTACACAAAGAGTGTATTTTCTGAAGGAATCTACAGCAAAAATGTTTAAGATTAATTGGTTATGTGATTATCTGGGTACTAGTGCTGACACAACTTCAATTAAATGAAAATAAATACAAGCAAATGTACTGAAAATATTAGGGATGCACCATCTACTTTGCTTTAAAAAAATATTGCACTCCACAATCTGNAATTACACAAGCATGCCATTTGTAAAGAAATATTTAACATGTTAGTTTCAAAAAGAATGTAGGTATATTCAGAGAAATGAGTTGATTACATGGTACTTTTTTTTTTTCAGAGTGGAAGGAACCATGGATAACATTGGTTTTTACCTTCAGTTTTGGTAATAGGCTGAAGACTGCCTTGAATGACTTTAATTTTTGGTTCCACGAGTTTGGTTATAATTTTAGTGGCTGAAAATATAGAAAGTGGAGCATGAAAGAAGTTTACATAGAAACAACTCAAATGAAGTTGTCCTTTTTGGTCTTTCTATGGTGTTATCAGCTATGGTGCTAGGTTCAGGCAATCACAGGAAATATTCACAGCACATTAATGTCTTCTCGTGTCCAGATGCTGAATCCTGCAGGCCAGTGACTTGACTATGTTCCAGAGGGGGAAGCGCTAACTAAACGACGCATCCTACCTAGAGCTCTACCACTCTGAATCGCGTCACTAATGCTCTGACTTCCCTTTGCGCTTCTTGAAAAGACTGGCTGTGTAGCAACAGAGACAAATAAACATGATTAATTCCATGCAATTCATAATATCTTAAATTGCATTGTCGGGATTCTTTCTCAGTTAAAAGAAGGATATGGAAAGAAAAAGACCCTTGGAATACCCCCATGCATTGGGTATAGAAAAGAAAATATGGAAAATAATTCACAAGTCTAGATGAGAATAAATTTCAGCCAGGAAGCCATGAGCTTTCTGCAACAAATATGATGTGGTCGCCATTTAATTTCCAGCTTCATTATGATAATTTTAAGATAGTGTTCCACTTAAAGGTGAAGGTACATCACCTCCCTCATAAGTGAGGTTATCGTGGTTTTCAGTTGTGCAGTTGTATTAGCCAGGCCATCAGAGCTACAGGCCTCTTGTCACTCCTAAATAGAAGCCATGAAAGATGACCCTGGTAGAAGATTCCAATTCTAGTGTCAACTTTAATCCCAACACAAGTGTGACACTAAGTCAGCAGCACAGCATGCGAGTCTGCCTGTCTCAGCCCTTGCTCTCACATGCTGAACTGTGTGGACCCTTTGAATTGTGTGCTAGGCCTCTGTGGGAACTATTTTCCAACCATAGGTCATCTCTTGAAAACTCAAATTGTAAAACTCTAAAATGTATCAAATCTGTGTTTTCAATTCTTGATCCCACAAGTGGTTCTGCCACACAGGACGCTTCCCCTGGAGCACACAGAGATCTCTGTTGCTATTTTTACATGGAATAATTAATCACTTTTAAAGGTGGAGCATGGTGCTGAAGAATTTGAATGTTAGGATCTTGAGTTGGGTGCTAGCTTTGCTTCTGTGAAGGCTTAAATCATTTGGACCACCGGTCTAAAGAGTTCCTGATTTTTGTCCTTCTCTACATAAAATATTTTGTGTTTAACAACTTAAAACAAAGTGTGCTCCCAGATAAAAATTTAAAACGTGTGGTATCTTGGGGGGACAAGAAAAATAAGCATNAACAAAACTGAAGAAATGTTAGAGACAATGGAACAAATAAACCTGATACTGGAATCTTTGCTTTCATTGGCCTGCTCCCNACATAGGGTTGTAAACTCCAGAGCTACTTACGGTTGCTGAGTGGGCTGGCAAGTTACTAGATTCACATAATTTTACAAACATAATTCATGTAATACTATAACAGTACTTTGGTTCATTATAAGCAAAATATTGTAGCCAATAGTGGAACTAATATGGATAAGGTGGGAAAGAAAAACAATATTTTCATAAAGATTTATGGCATGGGGGGGTCACATATGTGATGAATGAAGGCCATGGGGACTCTTCTATTTGTTACAAGGTACGTTTTTCCGTGGCTGGAATTTAGAGCATGCTAAATCATCATGATTCCAATGGAATGGAATCCCTAAGACATCTCTGGGGTTCTGGCCCAGGGATTGCAGAAGTAATATCAGGGGGAGAAGCAGACATTTTGTTTTGCTCCAGGTATTGACTTTTTTTCCTTTTTCACATCTAGCATTAATTTTAAGGAAAATGTTCATAGTTAGATAACTGAATGTCTGTGATATAAAGTAGAATAAATTTCTAGTCAGAATGAAGGTGAGTAAAGTAATATTTTAGCATACTTGACTGTTTGATGGTAGAGCCAAAACAAAATGAAAAGAACTTCAGCTTTAAAAGCTACAGTGAAAGAAAGGCAGAGGGGAGGGGTACCATCATGAAGTTATTTGATGACTGACAGCAGCATTTATGATGAGAGTGAAATGTCTTTTGCCATTGTTAAGTAGTTGAACTTTGATCTTGATAATCTGGTAGTGTAGGGGATTAAAAACCATCACTTAGNGAACTTGGGGTTCCTTTGCCCAGTTTTGGATGTGGTTATTTTTAAACCAGCATTTCCTAAGAATTAGGACTTGTCTACACATCTTCCCGTGCACAGCTTAGGCTCAGGGCAGGATGAGTGACAGCCCTTTGCAATGCTATCCTTGTGCCCACTCATTAACATTCCCAGTATCTCTGGAGTGTCTTCTCCAATCCATCCTTTTGTATGACCTTTTCATTGATTTTCCTTCATTCTAGTGCGTAGTTTTACTCTCTGATAATGTGTCACTCTTGTTTCCAATTAGAAGAGAAGTGGTTCTACAGAATTGGAGGGTGTGACCATGCCTAGGAGGCCTCTTCCAGATCTCAAGCCCTGTTTGAAGGACAATGAGTTTCACANGATTTGGAATTCTAAATACCAGATTATCAGCAGTCTTTGTATACACAAAGAAATGCATTCTTTTTGGTTTGCTCATGAGACCCATTTGTAGCCCAAACTGTTGGTATACTTACTGTAAACGGTCATGGGGATTTCTTTGAAGGTGCTGCCACGAACAAACTAAAGATAAATGTTTATGTTTAGTAACATAAAATGTGTTGCACACCAAGGACAGTGTAATTCTAGCTAAAATAAAAAGAGCTACAGTGACACAATAGAAATGAAGTCAGGTCAGGAGCTATAAAAACCATCAGGTTTGTTCCTAATTATTTTAAGATAATAAAATAATTAACCCACTGCTAATATGCTGTATTTTTCCTGTTTTCTACATTATACTAAAGCTACACTAGTACTATGCTGTACTAATTTCTAGTTTTTTTTATATTAACCCTACAACACCTGCTCAACATACTAAAATAAAACCCAAGAGCATTCTGTACCTTGATTTGGATGTATTTTATCAGTTTGTTCAGAATTTCCAAGAGCTGATCATTTCCAACTGGAATGTCTATGGAGATAAATATTCAGTGGATATGGTAAGAAAATGGATGATAAAAGCTAAGCCCATGTTGAACAGCCCTAGTCCATCAATACATTCAATCGGTACAGACCTGCTGGATAGAGGAGTTTATCTACGACGTGAATGACACCATTTGTTGTCATGATGTCAGATTCCTTGGACTTCAACTCGTTCACCAGAAGTGTCTCATTTACCTTTCAAAATAAGGAGTGATGTTAAGGAGAAACTATGCGGAAACCACTTACTAATGATAAGCACTTTATAAATCCCTCGTGGTGACTTACTCCTTTCAAGTAGATTTTGCTTCCCTGTGTGGTCTTCAGGATGTTAGTGACCCCAGGTTCAAAGCCCTTTCCAATATAAACCCCTGGGGTTAGGTGGTAAAGAATGATGTTTTGGAGAGCATTTTTATTTCCTGCAGGAAAAGGCAGGTGTTTATTTAATAACATTGCTTTTCTGACATTTTGATACAAGACTAAAGAATAAAACATTTCATTTTCTGTTTTTCCAGTTCTCTGTTTTCTCACAATGTCAAAGTGTTCTCAAGTCGATGTCAATGCTTCATCAAAACATTAGTCATTTCGATCAACGCAAACTATACCAATTAGTCTTGAGATGATGAGAGTTCCCTCTTAGACCATACAATGGTGTGTCTTTCAATAAATTATGTTATGACAGTAATCAGTTTATGAATAAACATTAATGAATAACTCTCCTTACATCCCAAGTAGGTTAAAGGAAACCAAAGCTAGTTAAGTAAACTAGGGGTGTAGGNGTGGGGCTTTCTTTTCTTAACTATGGGTAGAGAAGCTGGAGAAAGAGCCAAGATTCTTAATTTGAAGGGTGAATGTCTGCCACTTGCACTACTCACCAATAAGAATCTCCCTTTCTTCATTTGTCATCCCCTTGAAGGCGTCATTAGTTGGTGCAAACAGTGTCCAGTCTCCAGGCTGCGTCAGGAGATCTTTCAAATCTGCAGCTTCCAGGAGGCTGAGGAAGATGCTGAGCGCAGAGAATGTGCAATGAATTTACTCTGTGTTAGACGTAGGTTCACTCAACCACACTGTACAGAGTACAGTTGTGGAAACTGAGAAACCACCTCACACATTCTCATGTATTTAAATGTGATTTCCCTGTAAAGTAAGATTTCTAATGGGGAAATGATTGAAATAATTTATCAATTTCTCCACCTCTGTTTTTCTTATAAAATTATCGAAGTCACATTATATGTGATACAAAACTGTTGTTTCACTTGATAGTTTATCAAAGAGGTTTTTTTTTATATATATCATCATTTTTAAAGAAACAATTATAAGAAAAATCTCAGGTGTAAATCAGACAATTAGACTTTTTCCACCCACCAAATCTTACTACGATTCCCCAGGAACAGATCAAATAGTTCTGAAAAAGTATTAATTTTAAAACATTTGTATGTATTTTTTCACTTTAATTTTTTAGATTTCTTTTGGAATTTCGTCCCTGAAAACCGTATTTACATCATTTTCACCTGTCCATCTCCCCGTCTAATGCCTCCTGTTTTGTCACCTCCACTGGCTCTTCAAATTCATGACCTCCTGTTCCTTAATTATTGCCACATGCGGGCGTGCACACACACACACACACACACACACACACACACTCACACAACACACCAGTGTATACAAACACAGGCTGGTGAGTCCGGCTAGTGTTGCTGATATGTACACGTGTTTAGGCCTGGTATGGGGTTAGAGAACCTATTAGGTGGTCCTCACTCCAGAAGGTTGATTCTCCCTCTCTTACTAGCCATTAATTGCCTCTAATTCACGCTACAGAGATGCAGCCTTGTGAAATTTCCCTCACTCACACTGATGTGTCATCTGGCACTGTCATTGTGAAGGTCTTATTTAGGTGACCACATTGTTGTTATGAGTGAGCATCTCTGCCATATTCAGAAGACATTGTCTCACAGCAGACATCCTGGTCCTCTGGCTCCTACAATCTTTCCTTCCTTCTTCCATATCTTCCCTGAGCCTTGGCTGTCAGGGTTGTGTTGCCGACATATCATTGGAGTTAGCCATACCACAAGCTAGATGCTTCTCAGCATAGCACCAATCTGGCTCATTCTTTAGTGCAGGTACAGCTGGTAGACTTACCTAAAGCGCTTATCCTGCCTCAGTTTTTCATGCAGGGATTTCTCTGCTGGTTGGATGATCTCTCGGAATATGTGGATGGCACCATTCCTTCCCTGCTTGCTTCCTCTCACCATGCATGAGTTTTCAATGCAGATAGCCTAGTGGAGGGAAAAAAGACCCATGATGCCCTTTTGTGTATTTGATCTGAGCTAGCCCTTCCAAGAGGTCAGTAGACTGATGAGGCCAGAGAAAACAGCTTCTCTCGTGTGTGATGTCTTGTAACTTTACTGTGCACTTCTCATCCTGTCCTACCTCTAGCCAAGCCACCTTATGCATCAGGCCTGTGCATTCTGTCAGCAGACTGCAGACTTGGCATAGAATTCGACTTCTGGTTTTTTTCTGTCATCCTGTTTCACGTTGTGCTGCTCTGTCTACTCTTTCTGTTAATATTAGCTATAAATATTCCAAAATTCAGTGCTTCTTGTAATCCTCACATTTACATTTTCTTGGCAGTAAGACCAATCAGTTATAAGTCTAGTCCTTAATTTATTTCCAGTTTTTTTAAAAAAATTAATAAATGTATATGCTTAATTTAATATATGTGCATGTATAATTTAATGCATGCAGAAGTATAATTTAATGTGTGTACATGTGTAATTTACTNTATGCATANGTATGACTCAATGCGTGTATATGTGTAATTTAATATATGTACATGTATAATTGAGAGTGAAGTTAATTTACTGAAATACTTAAAATGTGTGCTTTGCCATCATGAAACCTTAGTGAAGAGACATCATGGGCCACTTCAGTCCCTAGGTAGTGCTTCCCTACCTACGAAGCCTTTAGCTGCATTGTAATTCTGACAGTCAATGTTTCTAGGAAATTTCCTGCAGGATACGGTACTTTCAATTCATTTAATAGGATCCAGAGATCTGTATGGTCCTTCTACAAATTCATCTTGAAAATCATTCAAAAGAAATTCCATTATTGAATGGAGATACCACAATAGGGGATACACTACATGTTTGACTCAATGTGAAATCTGTCTTATAAACTAAAAAGTATTCTACAAGGCAAACACTTTATCAAGAATCTCCTAGAATTTAAATGAGTATTTCAGAACATAGTTGCTTGTTAACTAAAACAAAGGCTAATTAGCTGTCCTACACTGCTCTCCTAATTATCTTTCTCCGAGCTGTCCTCATCTCTGATCATATAAACATTACATTTTATAATCACATTTATAAAAGTCTGAGGAACATTCATGTGGCTCTTTGACCAGTACATGCCATGTGACATTCAGGCCAGTACAGATATATCTTCGATCCTGGTCGGACCCACTTACCGTGCGATACACAAAGACTCGGAGTTGTTTGCCTCCAATGGTCTCCAGTATCTGTCCATTGTAGAGGTCGCTAAGGCCAACCTTTACTTTCAATATGTGATTTTGCAGAATTAGCTTAAGGAGGCGCTGATCCATGCTCAGAGTGTCATCTGTGAATAAGTTCATTAGGAAGGGACTTCATTGTTTATGGATAACATGGCTGGAGGAGGAACCAGACAGTGGGCAGTCTCTAATGCTATTCATGCACACCCCCTCATACACATCATAAAGGTGTCAGTTGCATACCCAAGGCCAGCAAGGCCATCTGCCAGTACAAACTGACCTATCACCCCAAACTATCTCCATGAAGTTCTTATTGGGCAAACAATGGCTCCATCTACATACTATTTACTTTCATGATGGTCATCGGCAAAATCTAAATCTTTGTAGTGGCCGAAGTTTTTGTTTGTTTTGTTTTGTTTTTTGTTTCTTTTTTTTCTGCCAATTAGGTGACAATTAGTCACATGGGTGACTGTTGATGAGTCATTTGTAAGTTTATGATTATTGCTGGTCAAGGGATCAAAACACACAGACTCCAAAATGTGGTTTAGTGCCAGAACATACATACATTATTCTAAGGAAGATACAGTGTTTCTAGAAATTGTAATATCTCTAATTAATAATTTCATATATCACAACTTGGTACTTTAAAAACCTTAACAAGTTTGATTTTTGTTCACTAGATTCTTCCTCACAATTTATATATTTCCCTGTGAAATAAGTCTTTAGAACAGATCTCAGCATGTGTTCTAAATATTGTCNGTGGGTAGCAATAATTACATGAAAAACACACTTCCCGTCATGATCTGGAGGTAATCGTCTCTGGTTTTTATGCATTTATAATTTGACACCTATATCTTCCAGACTGCAAAATCTAATCAACATTTTCTAAAATATCTATTCTTTCTTCCTGAGAATAAACATTGTGAAGAAAGCCCGTCCCCCAGGGAGGAAGCAGGCACAGAACTCAGCACATACCAGAGAATGCGTTGTTCACAGGTGCTAACAAAGTGTACTCCCCATCTGGCTTCAGAGAGGACGCCAAGCCCAACTGGGCCACCAGGTCTGTGAAAGTGGTTTGCTGTTTTCCAGCCAGCTCAATGACTTGTTTGGCTATAAAATAAACCATTGCCATCTCAACAATGTCGTCATTGTTATGATCCTCATCCCAACGTTCGTAAATCAGTGCCTGGCTCTTTCCTACTCCTGTAAGCTATTTACTTGAGTGTCAATCTAGTAAAACATNCTCCTCTGCCTTAGTATGAAGGTTCTAGTTTCCATGGGAGGGCTTGATCAGCACAAATAATTTTCGAGGGAATTTTTCTCTCTGTCTTCCTAGTGTAGTTTTCTTTAACCCTCTATTACTCACCTGTCAGCTCTTTCTGCACTGTGAGTGACAAATCCTTTCTTTACCCAAAGTCCACCATCACTCTCTCTCTTTTTGTTGCCAAGAAACACACTAGCAGTGAGGAAACCTTGTATAAAGACTAGATACCGAGCTAAGGTCCTGCATGGGCTGCTCATGACTCCACAGGCCTTGGAGTCACCATTCCGGGAGCACACAGCCAGTTTGCTGTTTGTGCTTTTTCAGATTGGTCATTAGGTCTTCATGGATTTACTCTCCAAATACTTTAACTGGCAAGTAAAATGGTGGTAATGGGGGCCCTGCTCACCAGAATCAGGGATGAGGACTTCATCAATCAGGTGGATGACACCATTCTTAGTCACAATGTCTTTCTTGTTCACCATCTTAATTCCATTAATGGAGATGCTGTCCCCTTCACATCCTATCTCAATTGTGTTTCCTTCCATGGTCTCAAACACGGCTCCTCCTGTAATAGCTTCAGAACACTGGAGAGTGTTTAGGATGTGGTACTTCAAGAGAGCTAGGGAGAGAAGAAGGGAGGGGAGTCAACTTCTGGTCAAGGGAAATGACATTTGACCCTTACATTACGCATTTCATCACAGAACTAAATTCACCAAGGAAATATGATACCTATGTAAGACTTGAGATATTAAAATCTTAACTATCCGTGTTCTAGGAAAGTGGGTGTTTTAAATCATTGCTTCAAAAGAAACAGATGAGCTCATTAGAAAGGAGGGAGAGAGAATATGAGCTTCCAAAATTATTTTTGCAGCAGCAGGAAAACAAAAGGAAAAAAGAGACCAAGTCTTTTAGATGGTTTATGAAGTTATTTGTTAGCCATGCCTGTTCTAAAACACTCAAACAGAATGCTGCATTAGCCACTTCCAAAAGATCATTCATGATTGGCAAACTAGTTCTAAAACCTAAGGGCAAGGTGAGCCATTCCCTCAAGACAACATCTAAAAAAACACATCTAGAGGGATTGGCCCCTTGACTCTGTTATATCGAGACTTATATCCTCAAAGTTCGTCAGCTTTATTTGGATAAANATATTTGGAGACTGAATATATAAAATTTATTATCACAATAAAATGCCTATTTGGCTGTTGAAAGGAAGGATGGAAAGGACCCAAATACATTTGTGAATCAATGTGTGGTAGCCAAGAAGAACCAGAGGACTTTCTCTGTTCAGTTGTAACTTATAGCAGACATTTAGAGTTGAAAGTATTGTATAATATGCATTCCATATTAAAATCAAACCTAATACTACTCTCTCACAGTTGATTAATCTTTCTTTTTAATTTTGAAAAAGATTTATTTAGTTTTTGTATTAGTATGAGTGCCTGCCTGCATGTATGTTCATTCATCACATGCATGCCTGGTGCCTACAGAGGCCAGAAGAGGAAATCATTTCCTCTGGATTCATGTGGGTACTGGGAATTGACTGCAGGTCCTCCGTGAGAGCAGCAAGTACT
>LZPO01056949.1:3678-13911 GCA_001675575.1 Neotoma lepida
AAAAACATAATTGGTAAAAATTCTTATACAACATCACTTAAGTGCTATTTTTTTCCTTTCCTTTTTATGCTTCTCTCTTTCTGTGGTTGGTATGTAAAAGGAGTGGAAGATCTTTTTAATAATAAAAAAATAAGCACTTGTTGCTCTTGCAGAGAACCTGGCTTCAGTTCCCAGCACCCACATGGTGGCCCACAACTCTCTGCAACTCCAGTTCCAGCGGATCCAACACCCTCTTCTGTCCTCCTTGGGCACCAGGCATGCACATACATATGGGCAAGACACTCACACATGCAAAATAAGAAATCTAAAAGAAATTTTTTTATAACAGTGGAAAAAATAAGAAATATCTCTACTTCTTGTTGTGGTATGACTGACAGTTTTTAAAGTAAAATAAATAGAATTTTATAATATGTTTTAAATTTACTAAAAGTAGAATATATATGGTTGAATAAGTATAGGAGGAAGTCTAGACAGATACATATCTTAATGTAATTTCTAGAGAGCGTTTATGGGGAACACAAGAAACCATAATGCTTTTATAAGTATGTAGTACTTTGGTCATACAGAATTTTAAAATAAATACTTTTAAGGTCTGGGGGTAGTTGCTTGGTAGAGTACTTACTTAACATGCATAAGGCCCTGGATTCCATACCCATTATCTCTTACTTCTTTAAATCTTACTCTTACTCCATGGCTTGCTGTGTATCTGAGTTGCTGGCCCTTGAGTCCTCCTCCTTTTCTGGCTGTTACTTTCTTCAACCCTCCATCTCTTTTCTTCCTTCCCCTCCCATATTTTTCCTTTTGTGTATTCTCTCTGCCTGCCAGCCCCACCTATCCTTTTTCCTGCCTTGCCATTGGCTGTCCAACTCTTTATTAGTCCATCAGGTGTTTTAGATAGGCACANTAACACAACTTCACAGAGTTAAACAAATGCAATATAAACAAANGTAACACACCTTAAAATAATATTGGACTACAGAACTACCTGAACTTTCTTCTTATGACANGTGACAGCTCTTCCATTCACAAACTTAGTGTTTTCTGTCAAAAACAGAANATTATAAAATATACCAAACTATTATCAATTTTCATTAATGCTAAAACGTTTCTTTCTTATATACACAATCTGTAATTTGGATTTTAAGAAATTTTAAGACATAACTTCAATAAATGTTTTTGTTTGAGAATTCCTATATGTACATAATCTGTTCTGTTCACACTCATCCCTCATTCCCTATCTTCTATTTCTCCCTATAACTCTCACCATTTCATCCCAATTTTATGTGCTATTTATTTAAACACAATAATAAAATTATTTTTAAAAGATATTCATTTATTATCAGTATACTGTAGTTTGAATATCAGCTTTATATATTTAATGCATTGGAAACGTGTTTCTGTACAATTGGAGAATAAATGTTAAAGCAGAAATCAACCACACATTTTAATGGAATGTTATACTTTTAAGCAGTAAACCATACAAATTTCCATGCTGGAGAAAATAATTGCCCAGTTATAAATACTAAATTTACTGTAAAAGGGAATCAATTGGAAAATGTGCTCTCCAATCAAGTGTAATGCTTTATGGTTCTCAAACATATAGTTACAAGGAAAGACATCTGAGAGTTTTCTATTTTACCTAATTATTTTATATGTCATGTTTAATTTGAATGCAGCTGTGATACAATTGTTGTCAGCTTCAAGAAAGTAATATAAATTTANAATGCTAAATTAAAGGATTTGTGTGCTAAGTTCTACCTAAGCTATTTTGGCATACACCAGTGCAACTTAGTCTGTCCTGTTAAAGCATCTGTCAGTAGGTGACATATCATTCCTTACAGACACAGACATGCACAAAAACACACAGTCTCTCATGGACTAATGAATTCTTATTTTATACTGTCTTAGAATTTCTATTGCTGTGAAGAGATACCGTGACCACAGCACTATTATATAACTATATTATTATTATTATTATTATTATTTATATTAACTAACTATTATAAAAGAAGACTTTAATTTTAATTGGGGCTCCTTACAGGTTCAGAGATGGAGTCTATTGCCATTATGACAGGAAGCATGGCACCACTCAGGCAGACACTGTGCTGGAGACNTAGCTGAGAGTTCTCCTCCAGCTAGGAAAGGCAACAGGAAGAGAGAGTGACACTGGGCATGACTTGAGCACTTGAAACATCAAAGCCCACCCCCAGTGACACACTTTTTCCAACAAGGCCACACCTCCTAATAGTGCCACTCCCTATGAGCCTATGGGGGCCAATTTCATTCAAACCCCCACATATACATAGTTTATAAACCAGTACATTTTTTTCAATGAATTTATTTTTGTTGAAATCATACTGCTGGATAGGTGGATTAAATTTATTTTTTCTTTCTTTATTATCTCTTTTATTTCTTGAGACNGTAATGTCATTATATCAGTTCCCTCATTCTTTTCCNCCTTTCAAACTCTCTCNNTGTTTTGTAACAAAACTTCCTGGGTAGATGAAATACTCATGTCTCCTAAGCCCAGAAATATAGCCCACAATAGACCAAAGTATGGATACCACTGATGTCCAACTTGGTGAACCAATGAGTTACATCGGGGGTATTTACAGGAGTATGCTGAGGGGTTTCATACAGAAGTAGAAAAGACTCAAGGACACCTGGATCACCAAAGCCCACCCCAGCATGGGTGACAGATCACAAAAGCTTGACACCCAGAGCAAATGGCACAGCCTCCAAGGAGCTCAACAAGTCGGATGGTGTCTGTTCCAAGTGACTCAGATGGTTTAAACAAATTCCAGGTAGCTAGGCTGGTTTCTGATGNTTCTAGGGAGCTGGTATGGTCTGAGTACTCTTTGCAGATTGGCTCCTTTTCTTGGCATCTCAGCTCTGTCCCTCTGAGGAGGGTTCTCAGCTTTTATTGCTTACAAGGAGGGACCAAGNGAATCTGGTCAGTATTAAACATTTCCTGAAGCTATTTTGAGTTGTTTGTCTTCCTGCTAAAGGAGTTTCCTGCAGGATAGAATGTTTCCGTCTCAGAGGAAACAGTTAACAAGACATTCTAACCNTCCTCATCTCTTACATTTTTCCATCCTATCTCCCAAAATNGTCCCGACGCCTTGGATTGGGTGACTACAGATGTCCACCTATGGCTAAGAAATAAGCCACCATCTACACTCACTTATTATACTCAGGAGCTTCAACAGCAGTTGGAGCTATTAACAATGGTAATCTGTGGGCACAAAAATAAATATTTAGATAACATCTTGACAGGCACANCACATCCATCTAGTAAAAAACAGAAGTTCCTTCTCCATTGGGTCCTATGACCTCCCCAGCCACAGCTTCATGTCCTGGTTTACTGTACCAGATATGAACTCTCTCTTATGAAGCAGGTCTTAAAACTAATCTCAAAACTATTGTATTGGTCTTACTTGTGATAGCAGAGCCNTTATTACACAAGCAGGCACATCCTGTCTGGCTTGTCAGTAATTTAGCAAGCAGGGCCCATTCAGTTAATATTCCACAGACTAAATATAGTCTAGCTCCTCCCAAGACCAAAATGCCTTGGCTGCTTAGAGACACAATACAAAAAACTGCCAGAGTATAGCATGGTATGGAGTTCTGAGATCTCAGATGAGGGTCTGATGAGCAAACCCACCCTTCTTTCCATTAGAGAATATCAGCCATCAACAGGTCTAATCTCAAAGTTCTCACATAGGCAAGTGGCTCTGAGCATTGTTATGCTCAGAGGACAAATTTTACAAGGCCTGTCAGTTCTTCTTAAGCAACTAATTATATCTATGTCCATAACCGTGTGCCCAATATTCTCATGCTCTGGGTTATNATACTTTCACACTAATCATCTCAGAGCAAGGAACATGACAACCAGGCAAAGCTCCCCTTACCCACTGTTGCTGAAATGCTTCCAATTCATCANTCATAAACTCACTTGTTCTACTTTACCTATTCCTTCCAGCAAAAATGAAAATAATCTGACATCCCCATCACTCTACTTGCTTTCTGGTCTCCCATGGCATTATGAGCATCTCCATGTGTCATGATGCAAAAGAAAAGAACAAAGCACATCCCTAAGTAGAGATATTTGTGCATTTGGTGCTGTTTGAGGAAGTTGCATCTTGAAACATTATCTCTGTGAAGCAGATGAGCAAATCTCATCATCTTAAAGTACAAGGCACACGAGTCTTTCAAAGACCTGGCAGGAGTCAGATAAATGTCCCTTACCCTTTCCCAGTGACTGTGTTCAAGAAGGGAAGAGGGAGGATGGAGTTGAAGGATAAGTGAAAACAATTTCCAGGTCTGTATTCCTACCTGCATTTATGATATCTGTGGATTACCTCATAGCTACAGCCACAGACCCCCTTTCAAGTATCATTTTATTACTATTTAGTTAACCATAAAAATAGTCACTGTTTTTTCAATAAATTCTAAAATATCTAAGAAATGTTCATAGAAGAAATGAGATTATTTATAATATTAAAAGTTCAGTATCAAAGGTATGTTCAAAATCAAAGCCCAATAAACCTTAATATTTATATTTTTAACATGTTTGGCTATTCAAACTACAATTTCAACTGTGTGTTTAACTCTCTTTCCATTGTGGTATCATCTTAATGTCCTAGGAAATTAAGTATTTAAATTGCCAAGTTGATGACTTTTCTTAAAATATTGTGTAAAGTCAACAACAGCACTGCATGTCAATGAAATGTTATATGCTGCTTGTAAATATGAATCTGTTTATTAAAATTGTGTCAATTTATTATAAAACGAATCTTAAAAGGTCTTATTAAATAGAAAAAACACTGTGGGCAGATATTGGGGTGAATTCTGAAAGATCAGAGAGACAGAACAAGCCACAGCCAACCTCACCTCACCAACTCCTCAGCTGATCTTGTTTCCTCAGATTGAAAGCCTCTGAATCTCACCCGAATGGATTTCAGCTGAACTGCTGCTAAAAAGCCTCAAAGCTTAAAAGCCTCTAGTTCCTGGTTTTCACCCCTTATATACCTTTCTGCTTCCTGCTGTCACTTCCTGGGATTAAATGCATGTGTCTTTCTCAAGCAAAGACGTGAGATTTCAGGTGCTGGGATTAAAGGTGTGTGCCACCATGCCTGGCTGTTTCCAGTGTGGCCTTGAACTCACAGAGACCCTGATGGATATCTGCCTCTGGAATGCTAGGATTAAAGGCGTGTGTGACACCATTTTTCTGGCCTCTATGTCTAATCTAGTGGCTATTCTGTTCTCTGACCCCAGGTAAGTTTTATTAGGGTACACAATATTTTAGGGGACACAATATATCAGCACAATTTATGTGTTTTTACACTTATGTAAACATGATTATTTTTGACATGTAATCAGTCAATACCACTAGTTATTACATATATGTTATTGATATTTTATATTATTGATTTTTTTAACTTTTATTGCTTCTTGGAGGATTTCACATAGTGCATCTCGATCCCACTCATCTCCTTGTCCCTCTGCATCTGCCCTCTGCCTTTGTAATTTTCCCTCCCAAACAATACAAAATTTAAAGGAAAAACAAAAAACAAACAAAAATTTCTTTACATCTTCAAATTAATGATACAAATTCTCAAATACTTGGTTTTCCATGAGACAAAACAATATAAGATGCAATGAAATGTTAAAGGTAAACCAGGACTTAAAGAGAAAAGGGATGATATTACAAAATTATGTTACCTGAGATAGAAAATTGATATAGACTGAGAAAAAACAAAAAAAAACAAAAAACTCAATGCACCATAATGCAAGAAAGGGTGGATTATACAAACATGTTTCAGAAAAATTATACAAAATATACNTTAGATTGCTTCCATATCATTTTTAGAATTTTTCTTTCATCTTGTTCAGTAAAGTGTACTTTAGTTTTCTGGTAATAATTTTACTTATTTTTCATGAATGTATACTTTGCATATTTTCCAAAAAATGATTCCCTCCCTCTTTTAAGGAGAGATGAAATTGAAAAACAGAAATAATCTAATAAAATGTGAAGAAGTTTTGTAACAAAAAGGAAGTGAAACAGACTCAACAAAGCAGAATGAAGAAACAACTGTATTTGTCATAGTGTTTTATTCCCACAAGCTTTCCTGNGGATGGTAACAACTGTGTTCAGCATGCCTTTGCTTTAGTATCATTAACTAAGTGTTGTATGAATGCTCCAATGGCCCTAGAAAGCTCTTCTCACCCTCATCTTATTTGAATACTGCCCAGGTCAACAGAGGACTTGTGACTCTCCTCCATGCCCTGTCTTCTAGTTGACCTCAGCTGTGGTTGTCTGACTACTACTTTGTGTCCTGACCTTCCTGCTGTTTTCTTTCTCCCCATGCTTCTATGTTTTGGTTGACTCAGTATTGTTTCTGGGGTACAGACAGAAATCAGTAATTACCTCGTGTATCAGTGATGATTTCCCCTTCCTTGGGTGATGCTACCCTCTTTCCTAATCCCTTAATTTATACTAAACCTCTTTGATGTCATGGATTATAAAGTGCTGTTTCTTTATTAAAAAGATAGAGAAAGAAGGCTAGAGTTGGGAGGGTAGAGAGGTAGGGAGGGTCTTGAAGAAGATGATGGAGGAGAAAATATGAATAGAATATGTTATATGAAGAAGTTAATTTTCAAAAAAAATACTTTTGTAATCCAAAATAAAATTATGGATACGTCCTTGAAATAGAGACTGTGGTATAATCAGCTTAAGTATCTGAGAGTTCATCTCTTTGTGACAATATCAATTTTATTATCATCACTAACTGGGTTTTCCATGAAATGAACAAATCACTGGGATCAACTAGTTAAGACCAAGCATACATTGCAATAACTTGTATTGCTATGAAGGGCAATGAGGATTCTTTAAAAAGAAACAATGATCTAATTGAGTTTGCACTCTTTTCAGTTACATTTCTCTGTGTAATAAATCTTTCTTGATTTTGAAACAAATAGCTCTAAGGGTATTTCACTTTTTAATAAAATCTGATAGACTGTGGCAAAATGGCAGAGGCCTCTAGTGAACATAAAATGTTTTGTTTTCTCTCATTTTTTCCATTGATATTGTTCCTCCCATCATAATTTAGGTTGAAATCTCTGGTTCATTATCATTTTACTTCTAAGAAAACTTCTTTGAATACTTCTTCTAACGTAGATTTATTAGACGAAACTTCCCTAGATTTTTATTTGTCTAAAAGGACTTTTTGTCTGTTCTTTCAAGGAATAATTACTCTGCAACTTTGTATTTTACATTTGTTTTCTTTGTTGCTGTTTTCTGAAAAGTCAATTGCAATTCTACCTTTGTTTCACAAAGTAAGCTGTTCATCACCAATTTCTTGGTTTCTTTCATTATTTTATCTTCAATTTTCTGCAGTCTGAATATAGCACACCTAAAAGCTGTCCTTCACAGTGTTCTAAAATCTTTCTAGAATTGGGCTGCAATATCTGCAATTAATTATATAGATTATTCTATCCTTGTAACTTCAAGAATTGTTTTAATTTCATTATTTTTTTCTGTTAGCCTTGTATGTATCTTATAGTTTGGGGGATCTTGTCCCTTTAATTTAGTACCATGTTTCTTTCTTATATTTTTCCATAGGACATAGTTGCACANCGTAAACCAGTTGACCTGAGACTAGCTCAGCCTTCTAAGTACTGGGATAANAGATCTGNGTANCATGCTAGCTGCATCATCTAACTTTGCCTTCTTCCANGNNCTCCTTCTTCTCTCTGTATGTTTTAGGGTGAGAAGTTTCTATTGACATATGCCAATGTTCATATCTCTTTCATCAGCCTCCAAAGACATTTTGATTTCTTTACAGTTTGTGCATTTTTCATTTGCTTAACAAAATACCAAGCACTGCTATTATTACTTACAAAACACATAAATTTAGTTGTCACTCCTCTGTAAATTAAATGAACAGGCTCTAACTGATATAGTATATAGTGAGGGACTGGTCTACATGAAGANCCTTCCCCTCTGGCTGTTCCCCAATTGTATGGCTAAAACACACTGTGTATGGTTTCTTTTTAATTTAAGATTCATTCTTTTTTTTGTTTTTGTTTCTTTTGTTTTTCGAGACAGGGTTTCTCTGTGTAGCTTTGTGCCTTTCCTAGAGCTCACTCGGTAGCCCAGGCTGGCCTTGAACTCACAGAGCTCCTCCTGCCTCTGCCTCCCGAGTGCTGGGATTAAAGGCGTGCGCCACCACCGCCCGGCCAAGATTCATTCTTGACTGATGAGCTATATATAGCCCAAACCCTGGATCCTTTCTCATACAAGTAAAATTCTCCCTGAGAAATTTCAGTCCTTATGCCCTCATCACTGAACACAAAACTTGTTGCATGTACAGTTTACAAGTGTCTCCTCCCNCTCAACGAACTGTCTTTTTAGACCATTAATGTTTCATTGTTGGGCGCAGCTCTCAAGCTTTATTTTTAAATTGAATAAAAAGTGTTCCCTGTACTTCTGAGATCGCATCCACAAAAATCGTACACAGTCTACTATCATGTAAAATTTCTCTTTTTCTTCTAGTAGCTTCATAGTTGTAGGTATCCTATTAAAGTCTGATGCATACAATTCTAGTTACTATTTTTACTTGCTGGAACATAAGATTCCATCTGTATTTTTGTATANGAAGATAGTCCATCTTCATCACCTTTTAATAAAAATGTTTTTCTCACTCTAATGTATACATATATATCATATATGANATATAATACACATTATATGTATAAATCTCTATTATGTATATTAATAATTATATATAACACATCACATATATGTTAGAGTAATAACATTAGTAACAATAAGATATTCACAAGGTTGAGCTAATCAANATTCTGTAATTGATTTGGGAGGGGCTTGAGATACTTTACCATTCCTTGGGGCACATTAGATAATGATTCCTGTGGAAGGGGAGGAGATTCTCTTCAGTGGTGTTANAACAGGTAAGTTGCTCATGGTCATGTAAATAACCTCTGTTGATCCACATTAAAAGAGCCTAGTGAAATTTGCTGGGTTATAAGCATGTATGCATGCATGCATGAGTGCGAGCACACACGTACACACACACACATACACACACACACACACACACACACACACACATATATATATATGGTGTGTGTGTGTGTGTGTGTGTGTGTGTATGTAGAAGAGGGACTATTTGAGTTTAAAAAGATATAACTGTCAATAGAGAAAGACAGGAAAGGCTGTAAGGATAGAGACGTTCAAAATATATTATTTTCACGTATGAAGATGTCATAATGAAACCCATATGTTGTTTGATAAATAAATGCTGAAAGTAAAAGGAAAAAAATCTCAAAAGATATTATCATAGGACATGACTATCAAAAGAGGCCTGTAGCAGTTCAGGAAATATACCTCTCCTCCAGCTCACAGAGGGGCAGCATAGAACTCATCATATGACCTAGAAATGTCTCCATTTGTTTTCTTACCATCTCTAGAGCAAAACCCCAATTGTCTTTGGATGTGCATGATTATAGTTGGGCTCCACATCGTATTTCATTGTTCCTCTGGACAGTTTTATGTCACTTTCAGAAAGTTCGGTTGTTACAGCTTCATAGTGTATTTTGAAGTCAGCATTTGTGGTGCATCCTCTTTCCCTCTCAACCTGTTGGCCACCAGGTAAAGAGGCAAAGAGACAGTAGCTGTGACAGAAAGCTTTGTATGTGGTCCATGAGCACAAATGGAGACAGCCCATTAAGAGACAGTCTTTGGTGAATCAGCTCAACTTTATTCCAGCCTATAAGGAATATATAGCATTGGGGAGGCTGGGGACAAACCATAATTTAAGTGCCATGCTCTTATCACAAGACTTTGTATGTGGCAGTAGGGCCCTATCAAAATGGCTAGAACATATGCCTAATTAACATGTGGGTCATTAGGGAAGACCGTTTGAAGGTAACTGTGTCAAGGTTCACCCTTGACATAGGTCAGGCATCCTGGGCCTAGAGACATCCTCCAGATAAGGCTGGGAGGAGAGCATGAAGCCTTGCTGGGGATGGNGGGAGTTTCCATATTGCTGAGCTTAGAGAAAGCTGCCAGGCTATGGTAGTCTGTGATTTCTTCCAGCCAGTAATGTCTTCCAAAAAGTGTTACAATGTCTCTGGCTTTGTTCTTTCTCTTTAAAATTTGGCTACTTGGAGTGTATGTGTGTGTGTGTGTGTGTGTGTGTGTGTGTGTGT
>LZPO01056950.1:0-13887 GCA_001675575.1 Neotoma lepida
AAGGAGCCATGAGAGCTATTAACAGGCCACTCTTGAGAATAAGCAGAGAACAAGTGGACTTGTTTTATTTCAGCCAGAGACCTCCCCTCAATACTGGTATGTGATGTAGAAGTCTGAAGCATAGCTTTGGGTTGTCTTTTAAAATGCTTTATTCATCTGAGGACTGAGGCAGGTGACCAGAGAGCTGTGTACTCAAAGTTCATTCACTGCTTGGCTCCTTCTAGAATATTTGTGCTATGCCACTGTACCCTTGGTATATTCTNGGAATGTCATGAAACTGCCTCAGATGCCACCTTCTGCCATCTGTTCTATTTGATGAAGTGGTGTTCAGCATCACCTGTATTTATGAGGAGCATTGGGTAAATTCTACAAGTGGGAGGAATAGAGCAATGGCTCCTTATGAGGNAAAAAAATCAAACAAAAGGCAGTGTCCTGGTTTTATTTCTTGTGCTGTGATAAAAATACACCGAGAATGAGCAACTTGGGGGAGAAAGGTTCATGTTAGNTCACAGTTCCAGGTTAGAGTCCATAGCTGTATAAAGACCACAGTAGGAGCCCNAAACGAGTCACATCCACAGTCAGGAGCAGAGAGAAATNAATCCATGCCTGCTTAATGCTCACCTAACTTTTCCACTCTAGTCCAGTTGAGTCTAGGTACCCAAACTAAGGATTTGTGCCACCCATATTCAGAACNGGTCTTTCCACATCCATTAATGCAACAAGACAATCTTCACAGATGTGTCAATAAACAAGCCTGACCTACAGAGTGCTGCATTGAGATGCTTTAGATAATTAAAACTGAGCATCACAAGAGATGCCATGTATTACTTTGTATATGAGGACTTCAGGATTATAGTAGCTCTCCTTTCCCATTGTTTGGGAGGATGCTGGTAGTCAGAGACTTCATTCTTCAGTAACTTTGCTGGGTATTAGGGGTACTAACGTTTACCTATGACACTTTTATGGTGTTCAGGCCACTTTTCACCCTATGACACCCATTATCTATCTATCTATCTATCTATCTATCTATCTATCTATCTATCTATCTATCTATCTATCTATCTATCTAATCTATCACCTATCACCTATATATCAGTCATCTATCATCTGTCTNTCTATCATATCTATCATCTATATCTGTTATCTATCATCTGTCTATCTACACATACATATACACATGTGCATATATGTATATGTGTATATATTTTTTCATAATCAAATATCAAGGTTATTTCCATTTTCCACTCTAGGTGTGATTTTCTTCTGTTTAGAAAAATTCTGTCTGGGACTGGGGTTGTAGTGAATAGGTTGAGTAACATTTTTCTAGCATGTATAAGACCTTACGTTCTGTCTCTATCATTGCAAAAAATACCCAACAAACAAACAGAACTATACATGTACATATGGTAGGTGCATCAGATTTCATATATTCTAAAACATATTATTTGAATCTTTCCTTTTAAAGCTGTGTCTCAAGAGGTTTTGCTTTCTTAGTGATAGGTACCAACTGTTCATGTGTTTGCATTTTATATTTTATTGTCCTGTTTGAGTTTTTCCTCTTATTGGCCATGTCCAACCCTCCACTGAATATTTTCTGCCCAGTCTATCCTCTATTTCTCAAATCTCTCCTAATAGTTTTACTTATCCATAGTTGCTGGAACTATTTCANCAGTTTCATAACCCTGACCCCCAGTTTATGTAGCACTATTCACTAGTAACTGATGATGCCCACTAATCTTAGATAACCTTAGATGTTCTTTTGTGTTTTAAAATTCCTTCCTGACATTCAAGGCCCGTTACAGTTCGGTCCCTAACCTGTATTCCAAACCTCATCTCCACCTGTTCCTCCCTCCCCTCCATGTCCTTCAAAGCAACCACCCACCTAATCACCAATCCCTGAGCACAAACATAACCGGTTTTCAGTGCCTTATTCTCTCCGATATGTCCTTCTTGGCTCCTTCAAGCCCTTATGTTTCCCAAAGGCTCTTCTCAGATATTGTCTTGTGTATTTCCCTCTATTTTCTCTCAGCAATGGCCTCATCCTGAGTCATTCCACTCACTGATGTTAAGGATGTTNNCTCCTCACCCTCTTTGGGTCTTAGAAGCGCCTGTCAATTTCTCTCCTCAGTTGTGAGCCCCTCAAGGAATTCATCTGAACAGAAGGAAGCAAATATAGGAGACATCCTCCAAACTTGATTACTTTTAAGAATAAAACACTCTGTAATGGGGCATCTGTTCTATGGTCACATGAAAGTCACTTGCAGTCANAGCATGGCATCATNCCCAAACAGTGGCACTCACCTGTCTTTTTCTTGCTTTCAGGATTAGGCAAGTGAAGACGCTGAAAAATCTGAAGAATGTTTCCAAGGAGTGATCTGGCTGTCACTCACTGGGTTCTGAGGAGCATGAGGAAGCTCTTTNTAGTGTTTTCTCTCCTGCTGTCCCAAGCAGCTCATTTGGAAGGCAGAAAGGACAATCGGTTCGTCTGGAAAACAGGTAAGACTGTCCTGGCTGTTCGTTTGTCCCACAGTCAGTGAGGAGAATATTCCGTTCATGTTTGTGGGGTAGTGGCAAATACCCAGAGAGAGAAAAGAGACTCTTTAATATACAGCTTATATTAGGTTTATTAAAGATTTGTTTTTATATTTATTTATTTGTTTATTTAAGTATTTAATTGTGTGTGTGTGTGTGTGTGTGTGTGTGTGTGTGTGTGTGTACATGCCTGCAGAGGCTATAAGAGGGTACCAGATTCCCTGGAGCTTGAGTTACTGGTTATTGTAATACAGTCACATGGATGCTGGGAACCAACATAGGTCCTCAGCAAAGGTATCAAGCACTGTTACCAGCTGGGCCATTTCCCTATATCCTCACATTAGATGTTAATTCCTGCTTAATTCCACCCATGACAGTGATACTTGTTGTCCTCTAGAATCTTTGTGTTGTTGTCAACTACAGTTATCATTTTCACAATTNCATCCACTTCTTTTTTGCCAACTATTTCTCAACTGAGAGGCCAAATATGATATCTGAGTGGAGCTGATCTCCTCAGCTGAAAGGCTTTGGACCAGTTTTGTATATGTCTTTCTTTCAGGGTTCAAACCAGTTAGCTCTTTTTGTTAAATAGCCTCCAGTACAGATTATTTACATGTGGGCTTGGGGTCACGAAAAATTACCTAGCTCGGGCTGGAGAGATGATGCAGCGGTAAGAGTTCTTGCTGCTCTTGCAGAGGACCCAAGTTCAGTCCCCTCTCCTATTTCCCGTGGCTCACAACCAACTGCAAGTCCAGCTTCAGGGGATCCGACACTTCTTCTGACCTCCAGAGGCGCTCACATGCACGTATACACACAAAATCTTTTTTAAAAAGNTTTAACATAATTATCTGAACAACTCTGCTTAGGAGTGGTGACCACAGAGTCTCCTTACTGTATTTAGAGACCCTTAGCTATTTTGTGTACAGTTCCTTATGCATTTATGTGAAAGAATTGATTTCAGGTTTTCAAGCTTATGTATAACTTATACTCTCTAACTATATCCTTAATTTGTCTGTCTAAAAGATTTGCTCATTTCCAACCATAATAATTTATTAGCTTAAATTATGAACCCCAAACATAGGGTTGTTACTCTCATATGGCTCTTTGTATCTCTAATGCTTTCTTTACCGTGGATTTTAATTTTCTGAGAGTTTCACAATCAGATCATTTATAATATTTATTACTCTTTCAAGAGTCCATTCTTGCAAGTATAGATAACTTATATACNTAATATCTTGGAAGGGGAATGTGGTGGTGGAGAAGATCTATGGTCCTCAGAGAGTTTCCATTTGGGTCCCATCATCTGTAAATTAAATAGACTGCGAACATATTGTCACCATGGAAATATGTACAAAAGTGATATTCATAATATTTAAATGACTTTGCAAAAATGAAAGTGAATTATGTTTTAAAGTATATTAAGTAAAAAATCCCAGTGCCATTAGAGATACAGTCTGGAGAAAACTTAATTGCATTAAAACCTCTATAAATTAATTTAATTGTGGGCTTCAATACTACATTAGTGATTTGTGTCCCCCCTCCCACAGTAGTATTGCCAAGCTTTGGAGATAGTTTTTAAGTCAATATGCATTTCTGTAAAGGGGACTATATTGTTTAATCACAGGAGTCGAATGTTTTGTAGGGGTGGATATGTGTGTGGAGGCCAGAGATCAGCTTAATCTCTTATTGGCCTAGAACTCACCAATCGGGGTAGAGTGACTACTAGCATGCTCCAGGGAATCTTCCTGTCTCTGCCTCCCTAGTGAGATTGTAAATGTGTGCCACTGTGCCTGGTCTTTCTGGCTTCTGGAGAATCAAACTCTTGACCTTGGCAAGCACTTTACAAAATGAACCATCTCCCCAGTCCACGAAAGAGAACATTTCATCAATTCAAACTTTATCTGGCTACCTTACTGCCTGATGTTCTCTGAGAAATGCAATTAAAATGGAAAGTAGCAAATCTGCAGCATTAATGAGATGTGTTAGGAAAATGAGCTTATTTAGAAGAAAATTTATGTGTGTTCTCTAAAAGTAAGCAATTGAGTTTCTGGAGAGGGAAATCTTTCCAGAAGACACAGGCATTGTTCAAAATAAACATCGCAGTGGTTGTTTCCATTTGTTTGCACTGACTACTATGCCTCTCTTTCTAAGCCAGTGGTTCTCAACCTTCCTAACGCTGTGACTTTTAATATAGTTCTTCATGTGCTGACCCCCACCATAACATTACTTTCGTTGCTACTTCACAACTGTAAATTTTCTGTTATGAATTGTAATATAAATATTTGTGTTTTCTAATGGTCTTAGGCGACACTTGTGAAAGGGTTGTTCAACCCCCAAAGATGTGGTGATTAAGAACCCCACAGATTAAGAACCACTGTTCTAAACTAAAGTATTAGTACATGACCATCAACTTCAAAAGCAGAAAAATGTCAACAGTGAAAAATCAAAAGCAAAACTCTAGACCATGCAACCCCCACCCATCTCTTTTGTACCTTTCAAAAAAGTCCTTATGTAAATATATATGGTTTCATACAACTGAATCTTTACATTTTTATAGCTAGCCTTCATCATACCNTGATGTCTTGATGAATAGTACATACTGGTTTGCACATGCCAGTTTCATATTTTAAAGATTGTGTAGTATTCTTTCATGTTCTTGTTTAATTGCTTGACATCTCAGTGATTTCTATTTTTTGCTATTATACATAGTGTTGGTGTGGATAAGGTATNATTTTAAAGATGAACAATAAGTTGTCTTGAGAAGTCATCACATCCTGTGAACAATTTGGAGTCATAACCTTTAAAAATCGCCTTTAACACTTGTTTCTGCTGTACACAACACACACACACACGAGTTTATTATATTTCATATGAAAAACTTTTGTTGTTGAAATTAATTACATTTTTACAGTGTGTTATCAGATCTATGAACACAGATGAATACAGGTCCGATGTAATGTGGAATTTGAACAAATTTTCTGGAGACGCAGGTAAACCTATTTNACACTAGAAATCTGGAAATCATCTTTCTGGTTTAGTTGGATGCCATCCACTTAAACCCCTTGCTCATCTCCACTGTTTTTTCCTAATCAAAAGGTTAAATGTCAGTTAACTTCATCTAAATTAGAGGCATTCCTAGGTGAGTCTTGGCTTTGGAAACACATTGAACTGATGATAGAGTGGGCCATGCTANGCTGTTAAGGATTGCTGTACTAAAGGAGTCTGGTAAGTTGTAGATTGTGGAGTCACTGATCTGCCAAAGCTTGCTAGCACCTGTCCTCACCATGAGGACATCAGATCAATATTTAGTGNCAGGCAGCCCATCACCCATGCCTAAGAAAGAAGGATCCTTCTGTCAGGAGGATCAGATAAGACTTGAACTTGCTTATTGTTTTAAGTTTAAATCTGTAGCTATTTGTAAGCACCTGCTTTGTTCAGGAGGGTTGGGACCATAGTCTCTGAAGCCATAAGAAGTACCTACTTCATANGTTCTTAGTATTGGTTTTGAGAAGTGTGTTCATTCCATTAATATTTGCTGAGCCCTATGCTCTGGGCAGTGTTACAAGGNCACAAGATACATAAACATTGAGAATAAACCAGATGCTCAGTTCTCTGAAACAGCAGTTAGAAAATATGTGGTATGGTAAGAAAAGGTAAAAATAAAGCATGACGGGAAGACAGAGGTAAATGGTGGAGAGACTGGAAGCTCAAGCAGGCTGTTGTTGGAACACTTCACTGAGGAAGTGGCTCTGTATAAAAGACCTAGGGCTAGTGAAGGCACCAGCCATGGGAATGAGAGAAAGCATTTATAGATGGCGAGCATGGGGTACTGAGGCAGAAGCACAAGGTGGTGTTATTTAAGGACTAGGGAGGAGCTGGATATGATAGTCTTCACCTTTAATCCTAGCACTCAGGAGACAAAGACAGATGGATCTCTGTGGGTTCAAGGCCAGACTGGTCTACATTGTGAGTCTCTGGCCAGCCAAGGTGACACAGTGACATCCTGTCTCAAAAACAAAGCAAAACAAAACCAGGTCTAGGGANGAGACCAGCATGCTGGAGCAGACAACACAACAAGGGGANAGTGACAGGAACCCAGGACAAGAAGGGAACAGGACCATGTTAGCCATGTCCTAATCTGTCACAGCTGTGACTGGATGAAACAGAAAGATGTCAGAGTNTATAGAACCATGACATGAGCTGTAAGATTTGAGTGAGATCATTGTGGGAGGACTTGAAAAAAAGTCAGGTCAAGGATACTGGTAAGGGGTGCTAAGGACAAAGAGTGAGTACAGCAGTTTGGACCAAAGTCATAGAAGGGAAGCTAGTGTGAGGAGGTTGAATTAAAGATGCACATAAGAGCAACTTAAGGATATAAGATGTATTGTGGGCAGATGTGACTAGGGCAGGTATATTTAAGAACAGGCTTATGTTATTTAAGGGGAGATTCNTCTAATCACCAAGTATGATTTCGATGATGACCTGGAGATACTTCTGTTTGTTGCAGATGGAGAGTGTTACCTGCATCCAGGGGTACAGCTAAACATTCTAAAATGATCAAGGTAGCACCCACCCCTGAACAAAATATCAGGCCTTAAAATTCTCTTAGGACCTAGGTTGAAAAGCCCTGACACCATTGGAGTGGTGTCTTAGTTTTCTGTTGCCATGACAAAAAACACATGACCAAGGCAGCTTATAAAAGAAAGCATTTAATTGGGGGGTCGTGGTTCCAGAGCATCAGAGTACGTGACCATCATGGTGATGGAGAATGGCAGTAGACAGGCAAGCACGCATGGAGCTGAAGGAGTAGCTGAGAGCTTATGTTGATCCAGAAATACAAGGCACAGAGAAGGAGAGCTNACTGGTAATGACATTGGCTTTTGAAACCTCAAAGCCCACCTCCAGTGACATACCTTCTCCTATGAANCCACAGCCCTACATTTCCCAACCAGTTCCATCAACTGGGGACCAAGTATGCAAATTTATGAGCCTGTGGAGGCTGTTCTCATTAAAACNGAAACACAAGAGAGAGAGACTGACTTTGCCCTGATGAGTGAAGTGAATCAGGTTGTGTGAGTGAGATGGCTCAGTGAAACTACCACCTTCATGCTTGTCACTAAGTCTGATGACTACAGGACCCACATGATGGAAGGAAAGAAATAACTAACTCATGAAAATTGTCCTCTCTTCTCCACGTGTAAGTTGTGGCACCTTTTCCTCACCCAACACACACACACCTGTCTCTTATACACATCTAGATGTGTATAAGAGACAGGAAGAGAGTGTGCTATGAGGTGCTTAGCATCCATCACACTTATGTTTTGACCTTGTATGAAATTCATGCCCGGGTATCCATCACCAAGTTGGATATACACAATCTGAACACAGGAGAGAGATGGTGGATATGCAGCAGCAAAGAGGTTGAAATTAAATGAAGCTTTAGAAATTTGGATCTGCACTCAGAATTTGTGATCCTGAATATAGAGAGAATAACATTTTGATTACATCCTTCGGGAGCCAAATGACATTAAAAAATCATGGTGCTAAAATGCACGTAACATAAACTTTACCATTTTAGCAGCTTTAAAGGTGTAAAATTCAGTGAGATTTAGCACACTCACAGAGAGAGAGCTGGAGCTTTCACAGATACCTTGCTTCAAAACGTTTTCACTAGCCAAAATCACATTTTACAAGTGAATTTATAAAAAGACAGGAAAACAAATTTGGGTCTTGATAATAAAATTTGAAAGAAAAAAAAAAACAAATTCTGTAAGTATTTCTTCATGATCGTATTTAGAAATTCTTAGTTTTTGTCAACATGTAATGAGCCCTTTTAGTAGTATAAATTATACTAGCATAGTAGAAAGAACTAAAGTGTTCTTTCTACAGGGAGGGACCCCCAAATCCTGAATGTCTACAGGGGAGAGTTATTTCACTTCTCTGTGCCTCAACTATCTTAAAATGAGGACATCAACATTTTGTGGGATCATTTTGAAAAATAAGATGAAATATTGAAATATATATTGAGAACTGGCTACTCAATGTTACTTACTATTTCTGTTTCTGTCTTTTTCTCTTCTACAGTTTTTTTTTTTAAACAAAGAATGTGTATGAGTTTGTGTGGTGGTGTGGCCTAGTTCTGGAGTCATAGTTAGTTGTAAGCCACTTGATGAGTATTGGGAACCAAACTAAGGTCTTCTGCACTCTTAGCCACTGAGTCATCTTCTTCTCCAGCCCCCATTTCCTTCATTATTGTCTAGTAGTCTCCTGTTTGGTATATCTATGCTTCTGTGTTTCAAAGTTTTTATGTAATGTATGTAGGAAGCCAGCTCCCACCTTTTAAGGGGTTCCTATGAGGAGGAGAGAGGAATAAGAAATTTTTAGATAGAAAGATAGTGGAGAGGAGACAGACAGAAACACAGGATAGCTTTGGGAAGACCTGGATAAAAATCCACCAGCCCCTTCAACAGGGCTTTTTATAACAATGCTAAGGGGCAGGGCAAAAGACCTCCCCCTTGCTAGAGCAAAGCACACTGTACAGCCATTGCAGACCCTTCCAAACACCTGGTAACCATGCCTGTGGTCCAATCATTCCCTTATGCAGTCCTGCTGGGTAAAGCAAGCTCAGCTCTCACTAGGAAACCTCTGTAGGTCTCCATAAATATACTTCTTTAATCATACAAAATAGGGATTGTTTGACAGTTACATTTTACTGATTTGAGGTATAAATTTGTCTTTATATTAGACTCTCAGAAAGTTTTAACTTCAACACCTATAACATGAGAGAGTAATGACCCCCATTCTATGAGAAAAGTAAATAAAATAGAATTATTCACTTGGAATAAAAATATATTATGTCAATGACATTGCAAAAGAGTAAAGCATCTTATCTATGTTCACAGTTAACCATAGCTTAAATAATATTTTCAGCACTAAAATATTATAAGGAAAATTGTATTATATATATTGCACACATACATCCTAAACTTCGAGTCTTAGAGAAAACAAAATGTTCTTAGAAGAGAGATTTTGTTTTAATATCTGTTAGAAATCCATAAAATATTTCCTCTGGGAATTAGATTAAATTCAAATCATTTTAGTTACTTCTGTGGACATTAGATCATCTAAGGGGCATGTATTTAATAGACCCTTGGTGCTGTTATTCCTGTAATATCAGAAAGCCTTGGCATATATAGTGTGGATTTTACTGCTAAAAGTTATAATTATTTGTCCTTAAAGACCTCAAGCACTAATTTTATAATGTTCCTAAGAGGTAAGAAAAAAATCTATATCATGTAACAAAACAAATTATTATGCCGTTTCTTTCTAAATGGAACTAAAGCATAGACTTCATGGCAACAGGAGATTTTGTTGTTTTGGTGTAGCCCAGGTAACTAGAACACACAGAACTGTTGCATAAGCCATCTTCCACCTTAAGTGAAATAAGGGACAGTGTGTGTGTGTGTGTGTGTGTGTGTGTGTGTATGTTGTGATGTGTTGTGTTGGTGTGAGGCTGCATGTGTGTGTATTTTGCTGATACTTCATTTCAGTGTGATTTCTGATCACACTCTGTGAAGGTGTTTAACTCTTATTTAAAAGGAGACAGAATAGATATGCAGGGTCTTTAAAAGTAGCTGGAGTTCTCAGCACGAGGGGCTTTAAGTACCTTGCTGCTCAAATGGAGTCCATAGACGTAGCTGGTCTGTCTCTTTTCAGGATAAGAAAAAATCTAATATTTACCTCTACATTTCTGTTTCTGTCTGCTTCCCTGCCTCCCTCCCTTCCTCCCTCCCTTCCTTTCTTTCTCATTGCTTTCTCACTCCTTCCACTATCTCTATCTTTTGAAACAGAGTCTGGCTGCATAGCTTAGATAGACCTCAAAGTCCTAGCAATCCTTCTGCCTCAGACAGCTGAGTGGAGACTCACAGGTGCTCAGGTGAAGTGATAACACACTCCTTATTGTTAACTTTNGGTTTATGTGCGCCTGATACCTGCCATGGATCTGCTCCTAGGCCAGTGGAGGATGTCTCTCTCCTCTCCCTCCTTATTTCTTCCTGACTGCGATTTTTCTAAGTATTTTTATTAAGCTAGTTCAGCCAATGGTTATTTTCTATGCAGATTCTCTCTGTGGAGACAAGCACTGTACTTCATTCTTTATTGTTTAGCTCTTTCTAGACAAATGAAAAGCTGCCTCCTATGTGTTTAAGGAAAACACATTTTAAGGTTGCCTCATTTTCTTCAGGCCTGCTTTCCTCCTAATGTTCCACTCAGTATTCAGTGTTACCCAGCATTGAGACTCAGATCTAAAGACTCCACGACATTCTCTCTACTTTGAATGTCTTTCTACGCCTCCATCCCTGATTGACTTGAAGTATAGCAAAGGTNTGAAGTGTGAGTGTATCTTCTTCCCTGATTCTCGGATCCCTGCTTGCTCTTCTGTTTCTCCTCTTGCTTGATATATATAAAACTGGTGATTGAACCTAGGGCCTTATGTACTGAATCAAGCTGCAACCCCAGCCCTCTTTTCAGTTTTTTTTTTCTCAGTTTGGAGACACAGTCTCACTAAGTTGCCTGGGGTGGCTTTAAACTCAGTCTGTAGCCTAGGCAAGGCCTGAAATNCAGTCTTCCTGCCTCATCCTCCTGAGTATCTGAGATTACAAGCTTGTGCCTCTTGGCCTGCGTCCTTTCAATATTTTAACATTTCAGAGATTGTAATTAAGTTTGTAATGTATTGTAGTTATTCTTAAAGTTTTAAACTGCCTGTGTTTAATAAACATAGCACCTTTCTGTTGAGAGGANTTTTATTCCAGTTTGATTGCACGTGTTCTGTACACCATTTATCTCTTCTCCAAGTCCCCAGAACCAGTTTATTCATTCATTCATTCACTGATGGCTTCTGAGGTGTGGTGCCCTTATTTCTCTTTGCTGACTGTCTTTCACATTAGCATAAATGAGGCCTTGAGACAATCAGTTGTTCTCTGTTTCGATCAGTTCTTGAAGTTCATGGCCAGTACTTCTAAACTGATGGGCTGGCATTGTTACTGGAGATGGGTTCCTTACANATCCAAAGCTAGTTATAATTAAAGATCTTTACCCTGGGACTGTGTCATTGAAAATGACATCTAAGGGATAACAATAGAGATGTTCCCAAATAAACTGTGTTGGAAACCACAGGCTCTCATTTATCTCCTGTATGAAGATCACATAGCGTGTGGTCCCCACTGACCTGCAGCTCTGCAGGTATGTTTACTCAGCCAAGTATGTTTTTATTTTGTCTTAAGAACTTCATCTTTCTCTGTTTATCCAAGCCTCACCAGGGGTTTCATAAAAGTGGCACAGAGATTATAATCATGTCCCAATTCTCTGTTGCTATATAAATTCACCCAAAGACAGCAGCTTAAAACAATAGCTTTAATTTTGTTCACACATTGAGGTTCTGTTTGGCTAGTGTTCTGGATAGGTGTCAGGGACCTGGGTTATTTGGAAGGATTGCCCACTACTTAGTCTGTGAAGACTTGGGTAGCTGTGGTTGGGAAAGCTGGGGTCTTCAGTATCTGTTTCCTGTGTGATGTCTTCATACAGAGTCTTCCAGAATGTGAGGATTATAACACCATGGCTGCAGGCCTCCAGGCAAATCTCCACAGAGAAATGTAAAGAGATATAGAGGTTGTTCCAACTTAGCCTGGAAGTCAAGCTTACTCATCTTTGCTACGTTCTATCAGTGACATATATCTGCAAGAAACCTGCACTCTATTTCTTGATAAAAAATGGCAAAGTATTCCTAGGTGTGTGTGTGTGTGTGTGTAGGTAGGTAGGTAGGTATACAAGTGGATTTTCAAACAGTTGGAGGCCAGAGGATAACTCAACTGACCTTCCTCAGGCATTGTCCACCTTTTTTATTAAGACAAAATCTCTTTTCTAGCCTGAAACTTGTCAAGTAGGCTAAGACTGGCTGGTCAGTGGGCTCTGGGGATCCTCCTGTCTCCACCTCCTCAACACTGAGATTGCAATCACATGTTACCACAGATGACTGTTTTTGTTTGTCTGTTTCCTCCCCCTTGGGTTCTGGGGATCAAACTCAGATTCCTGAGCACTTCAGTGCCTGAGACATCTTCCCAGCTCCTCAGATAGGCTCTTAATCCATCCTTTACCCACCACTTCTGTTCACATCAGTTAGTGAGACGGGGTACCAGCTGGCACTCCTAGCNACAATGAGNATCCCTTTAAGTAGGCTAACGGTTGATCACAGTGAACAGGCTTTGTTAANGGGCTACTTGCTGTCTCCTGAATCAAACCCTCCTTACACTGGACTCCAAGGAAAGGGCAGGAGGAGAGGCCTCTGCAGAAGGCNCTCAACTTTAGTACTCCTTCCTCTTTTCAGTGGAGTGTCCAATTCTTGCCTTCTATTTTGTTTGCATNGCACAGGAATGTTCCCTTGAGGAGTTGAATTATGCTATTTTCCTGCAGAGACTGGACAAAGGACAGAGGAAAGAGTCAAGAAGTCAATTTATTCCATTTACGGACATTTAATTAATGTTTATTTGAAACATAAGCATAATTCTTCTATAGCATCTCTAATCCCCAAGCCTTCATGGGTTCTGCAAATATAAATTCACGTTTCATTGTCAGCGTTTTCATCTGTGGATACTTGGTGTCCGGGTTTCTTCTCTGTGTCAAGCAGCTTAGAGCCCTGGTCCTCCCTCTTCCAGTTCCCATTTTTCCCACGGTGATGCCCATTACTATACTTTACTGTCATTTCAGCAGAGTAAGGAAAGGGCTTGGAAATATACTTACGTCTAGTTCCTCCCTTTACCCCTGTTCATGAGATGTTTTCTCATCCGCTGTTGATCTCCTCTCCTTAGGCTGATCGTCTGGAATGTGAAGCAGTTAACTTGGGTTAATCTTATGGTAACTGATTCAGTTATTCACTTTGAGCTTTTACTACAAAAATACACTAGTAGTTAAATAAACTTGTCAATAATCCTTGCCCAAATGAAAATGTAAAACCAACCAAACAATAATACCTAAAACAAAACTGGGCTTGGGGAGATAGTTTAGTTCCAGAACCTACTTGAGAACCCAGCTGTGGTTGCATGTGTTATTTTAGCACTGAGAAAGTGGTCAGGAGTGTCCCTGGGGCTTGCTGTCCTGTCAGCCAAGCTTAATTGTTGAATTTCAGGCCAGTGAAAGACCTTGACTTAAAAAATACGGATGCCTGATCCCTGAGGAACAACACCATAGGTTGACTTCTGGTCTCCTCCTGTGTGCACGCACACACACACACACACACACACAGAGAGAGAGAGAGAGAGAGAGAGAGAGAGAGAGAGAGAGAGAGAGAGAGAGAGAGAGAGA
>LZPO01056952.1:0-13859 GCA_001675575.1 Neotoma lepida
TCTCTCTCTCTCTCTCTCTCTCTCTCTCTCTCTCTCTCTCTCTCTCTCTCTCTCTTCCCAAACATATAGTGAACAATCTTCTTCCCCAAAGCATTCCCGCCATGGTATGGTGCCTTACCACACCACAGAGGCATAATCAATTGATCATAAGTTGAAACCTCCAGAATTATGAGCCAGAATGAACTTTTCCTCTTCTTAATTTATCTTGGTTATTGGTTACAACAACAACATGATGCATACACAAGTGACACCTGCACATACAAACAATTGTCTATTCAGATCTGCACCCGTATGTGTCTAAACCATTAACTTAGATGAGTGATTCTCTCCTGATGGGGGCCAGTTTTGTCACAGGGAAGATTTGGAAATATGTATAGACATATCTTGGGAGAAAAGGGTTGTGATATTGTTTGCTTTTGCTCTTTTGGGGGTCCTACCACCCAGCTCCCAAATAAATCACACACAGAGGGTTATTTTTAATTATGAATGCATGACCTTAGCTTGGCTTATTTCTTACCAGCTTTTCTTAACTTTAAATTAACCCATCTGTCTTTTGCCTCTGGGCTTTTACCTTTCTCTATTTTTGTATACCTTTCTTTCTTGATTTCTTTCTACATTGCTGGTAGGGTAGCTGGATGGCTGGCCCCTAATGTCCTCCTCCTCTCACTCCTAGATCTCTCCTCTCCCAGATTTCTCCTCCTATTTATTCTCTCTGCCTGCCAGCCCTGCTCATCCTTTCTGCAGCCTTGCTATTGGCCATTCAGCTCTTTATTAGACCATCAGGTATTTTAGACAGGCAAAGTAACACAGCTTCACAGGGTTAAACAAATACAACATAAACAAAGTAACACATTTTAAAATAATATTCTACAACAGGGTTGCCACTTACTTCCTGTGTGTAGAAGCCAGGAACATGACTAAATATCCTATAAACTGTAAGAAATCCTCTTACAACAAGGAATTATACCCAAAATATCAGCAATGCTAAAACTGAGAAACCCTGGCTTGGACCTCCACACTGGTCTCTGCAGCCTACCCTTCCAACAGTGAGAAGTATGGGCTCCTTCACCCTCAATAAATAATCTGAGCCAAAATAGAAACTACAGCTCTAAGTCCTCTAAGTCATAGCCCATAACCCAACAAGGAAGCAAACCTGTGTACTAAAACTCAGTGTTTTCTACATGGGATTTTCATTGTGGGCTATAGCCTGAGGATAGCACAGGTACAGTGCCTGTTGCTTGGCTGTTTGGATCCTTTTTCTGAATATTGTTAATGCACGAGAGCGATGTGTGCTTCATTGATTTTCTCTTTGCTGCACCTGGAGCTTTGAAAACGAACCGTGGTTTGCTGGGATCTGTGTGCCCTGAGGATGAAGGTCTCCGAACATATTCACCCCATTGGCTCTGAGCTCAGTGTAACCAATGTGCTTTTCTGGATAAACATCTTATGCCTAAGGAGTCTCTTTCTGTAACATTTGCTTTCCCTTACACATTTGGCTTAATAGAGCAGGTTAAAAAAAATTGAAGTTGTGATGATGCCATGGTGGCCCAGAACTGAATCAGGAGGAATCAGAAAAACCCCTTGGGCTGAACAGCTATTCAGAATTGCAAGCCAGTAGTCCACCTTAGGGATGGGGGTAACTTTTGCTTAGGGGATATAGTACTGGCATTTGAATGGTGGGCCTTAAATATCCTAACTAGGCAAGTGTTCTACAACTAGCTGTAGCCCAACCTACATGGGAACTTCTTAAAGTAGATAGACTACCATCAGGGGGTTTGGTAGAAATAGTGCAAAATAAAATCTCCCACATTTGCACCTGATACTTGCATATGTTCCTTACAACTTTAAAATTTTTTTAAAAAATTCTATGAATCTGTAACTAAATAGAAATTCAATTGAAAAATGGACCTACGTAAAACAACACTACTGAGGGAATAATGTCACTATAGAATTGGATATGCTGGGGTTTATCAGTAGTAATTTACATTTATAGTGTGCGTAAGGCCCTAGGATCAATCTTCAGTTTCAAAAACAAAGAAAACACAGAAACAGGATGTCTTTTTCTCAGGTCCTTGGCGGAAGAACTTGAGAGAAGAAATGGTCAGACTGGATTTTCCATTCCTTGGAAAGGATGTGCAGTAATTATCACTGTGATGAAATGTGTCAGACTGTATCTGAAGGACAGATGTCTACCATCCCCAACACTGTAGGGGCAAAGGTTGTGCAGCCCTTTGTAGGATTTGGACAAAAAGGCCTCAGACTATAAGGGGAGGAAATGAACCAGGTCACCGTGAGGCAGTAGTTGTTTCTGATGTTTCTATGGATTTGAGATTTGTGGGTTTTAAAAGCACTGATGTAGTGATCCACTTTGCAGAGAAGCTACTGGTATCATGAGAGAGTATGGGAAATAGAAACAGAAAATCCAGAGAACCTCAAGGGAAAGCAGGGTCTCAGGACTGTGGGATATCCTGTCACCAAGGAGCTCGCACCGCGGAAGATGGGTGATGCTGGTTTTGTTTTCTGAACACTTCAGCTAAAACCTTGCCTGCATTTCCCTATGCTTTCTTCCAGGCTAGCTGATCCACTTTTGTCTATGTAAGATGATGTAAGCTTGCTTTCTGTTCCTTTCTACTGGGCCAGTGGTGATCCTCGGGCCCTGTGTGATATAAGATGAGGTAGTTGACTGCCTCTTACCTTCCGCTAGACTCTTTGTGTAACAGTAGCACACAGGAAATAGTTTCTGCTTTTCAGAGTGTCACTGATACCTTTAAATAACACACAGAAGAAATACCCTATACCTGTGCCTCAGATCTCGGTGGATCATGTTTTCTCCAGTGAATTCAAGCATCAAATAAGTATGATTGCTTTGTGCATAGACATTGTATGAACCAAACATCACCATCTCCTTTAATACATTTTTGCCCTGACTTTATGATGTCATGCTTTTCATGTACTTTTATAATTCTAGTTAATAAAAGTAAATAGGATAAAATTTATTCAAAAGACTAATATTAAATTAGCAAGATCTCCAATTTAATATAGAAGTATATAAAAGATTTACATGGCAACAATTATTTTCAGATAGCAAAGGGATGTCTACACAAAATTGACTTCATTAAAGCTTAATAAATTTTGAAATCTTAAAAATGACAGATTTTTAAAAAGTGTGTGTGTGTGTGTGTGTGTGTGTGTGTGTGTGTGTGTGTGTGTAAAACGTGTCACACATGTGACTGTTCAGAGGACAGCTTGTGGGAGTGTCAGTTAAACCTTTTAGTCCTTGGACCAAGAGGGGATTGAACTTGGGTCTAGGTCGTCAGGCTTGGCAGCAAGTGCCTTTACCAGCTGAGCCATCTTGTTGGCTCTAAAATGATATTTTTAAACCAAATTTGGGAGAACTTTTATAAACATGCTATGAAGC
The DNA here is from genome assembly GCA_001675575.1 of Neotoma lepida. Classification (NCBI taxonomy): domain Eukaryota; kingdom Metazoa; phylum Chordata; class Mammalia; order Rodentia; family Cricetidae; genus Neotoma; species Neotoma lepida. Next base: position 3,419 of record LZPO01056952.1, read on the forward strand.
AAATCTTAAAGTGAAATACTTACATATTTAACTATGTAAAAGCAACAAGATTTTAAAGGAATAAATTGGAAAATACATGTATAATATAGGACTTGTAAACCATGAATTTCTAAAAAAGGCCACAGAATTTTTACTAATCAAAAAATCAATATAAACATGGACAAATTTTTTAAGTAAAAATTTACAGAAGGAATATAAAAATTGCCAATAATCATGAAAATCTACTGACTTCTGTTCACAATACAATTATAATTAAAATCAGGAGGTATTTTTAAAATGATGTAAGATACTGATTTTGTCAAACTAATCAGGACTGGTGGTAAAGTTGGGGAAATTTTCATTCTTATATACTGCTATTATGAATAAAATTAGTGCATGATTTTTAAAGAAATTTGATAGTATTTATCCAATTTTATCTATCCACATCCTTTTACCCCAAAATAACTCTACATGCACTTATTTAGCCTGTGGAAATGGATATTTATGAAAATAGACGTACATTGCATTACTAAGAAATGACTCAAATAACACAAAGCTGGAAACAATGAACAGCTCTCCATAAAGGACCAGTTAAATTATGACAAATGTATTGGGTGAAATAATGCATCACCATAGGAAAGATGCTATTACAGAGCTGTAGAGATGACTCAGAGGTTAAGAGTACTTTCTGCTCTTGCAAAAGACCCAACACCCACATGTTGCGTCACAACCAATAGTAACTGCTGTCCCACGAGATTACTGTAATGCAGGCAAAACACTCACACATATAAAATAACAATAAATAAATAGGAATTAAATTAAAATTTTAAAAAGTATGCTATTGAGAACTTCGATATAGCTCAATTGGGCTATCAGTTATCTGGCATGCACAAAGCCCTGTGGTTGATTCCCGGCACCCCATAAGCACAGTAACACACACCTATATTCCCCACAGTGGGGAGACAGAAGCAGAAGGATGAGAAGCTCAAAATTATCCTTAGTTACCTAGAAAACCAGAGGGCAGCTTGAACAACAACAGCAAAAGTATTATGGAATCTCTATGATAATGTGCATAGAGGCTCAAGATTACAGAACACTACTGACATGGACAAGCCATGGATTACTTTGCAAAGGATCCAATCATAAATTATTAGCAATGGTTATTCTGAAAAGTAGGACTCAAAGAACGGAGATTTACTTTCCCTTCATCCTTACGGTTGGAAAAGAGAAATCACAAGCATTTTATTTTAAACACCCAAGAATTCAAGTAACCTCTGCCTGCCCCTCACTCTGTTCAAGTTTTCACTTAGGATGCTAAATCTGATGGATTCCTCCCTGGGCTCAAGAACTTTGCTTGCCTCGGCATAGTCTGAAGAACAGCATCTAGAAAGAAGAACTGAAAATGAGTTTCCTTATTTATGTTCTTCTAGTGTATGCTTTATTCAATTTGGAACTTTTTTAATTAGAGTAAACCTAGACAGAAGAACCCAGTTGACAAATTAAATAGACATTTTCAGACTTACTCTTAAAATGTCCTCTCTGTGGTGTTTGTTGCTGTGGAGCAGCTGCTTCATAGTGAGCCACCGACCTGATTTTTCACTTTCAATGCCAGGTCTTTGTACCAGTGAAATGATTCAACCAGTCAAGTCTCTACCACCAAGACTGATCAGCAGAGTTTGGTCCATAGGACCCACATGGAAAAAGAGAACCCCCTCCGTCAAGTAATCCTCTGTCCCCCCGACACATGCTGTAGTACATGTGAACCCTCATGGACAAGCATACACACACACACACACACACACACACACACACACACACTAGATAAATGCAACAAATCTTAGTCATCCCTCAGGCCCTGTGGCAGCAGATCTCCTGCTTCTGTGCTTTGAATTTGCAACCCTAAATGCCTCCACAGATCTGTCTTCTAAACTCCAGAAGAGTTGGATATATCCTACTCTACACCAGTCTTCTCCTGCTGGGCCACCATGGGTACCTTAAATTCATGAAGTTCAAAGGTGGCTATGGATGAGCTCTTTTAATGCAGAGCCAAGACCTGGAAGTCACTCATCTCTCTTGTGGGTCTCCAAAGACAGATGAGAAGATGACTGCATACACATATGTATGTACATCCATACATACATATGAACAAACAATTTGTTCAGTTACTGTGGCATGTTCTTGGACAGCTAAGAAAACCCGCATTAATCTCTGTGAACTATTCTGATACTTACAATGGGCTTTGCCATGTATATTGAATTTTGAAAACTCTTCTTATATTCTGACTTGGGTCTCATCCTTTTTGTTTGTTTGTTTTTTATTCATGGTGTTATTAACACTTTCAAGATCACACATACAGAGCCAAACAGAGCCAGACTTCAAACCTGGGTGTGAACCCCACAGCCATCATGTCTAAGGGAAAGCTAAGGAGTTAGAGTGGCAATAAGCAGCCCTGAATACACACTGGGCCGAGATTCTCAGCATAAACTGGACATGGCCAGAGGCAGCTGAGGAGAGGTAAGATGACTCAGCCCAACTCTAGTAAGTGTGCTGGTAACCTGGTCTACAGGGTGTCAGGGACCCTGTGAAAACAGCTGAACACAACAGATCTGAACTTTCCTACCAGCTCCACCTCAAAGCAGTTTTAAATGATCTCTTATATGTAAGATGGTTGATGTGAAAAGACAGGTTTCTTCTCTAGGACATATACAGAAAATCCATCTGGAAGAGAACTCTCAGCTCCTGGGTCACTGTCTCGAAATGGACAGCATCAGTTTCCCAAGGCTGCTTGCACCCATTTTCTTGATCATTGACATTTTGCTAGCCAGCTGGCTGGTGGCACAGGTTAGAAGGTGCTGTTAGCCTCGGTTCAGTGCTGGCTTTTCCTCTTACTTGTCCCTTAATTTTATGACCTTCTGTTTACTCTTCTACAGAATACTAGTTGTACTGTTGTGGAACTACTCTATCGCCTCACAGGAAGTGAGGTAACATAGATTTCCTAGTGTCTTTCCCACTGCTAATACCAAATACCAGACAAGAAGAGATTAAGTGGAGGAGGGTTTTTTTTTTAAACCCATAGCTTGAGGCCACCGTCCATCACAGCAGGTGGTGGATCTTTGTGCTTGAGGAAGTAGAGATAGGGGATGCCAGCATTCATTTTATCTTCTCTGTTTCCCCTTTTGCATTCGTTCTGAGCCCTTAGTAGCACCCACATTCAGAGTGAGCCTTCTCTCCTAAGCATGCCTAGGGAGGTCTCCTAGCTGATTCTAAATGTAGTCAAGTTGACAATGGACATCTAACTGTCACAGTAGGTGAAGTCATTTAGTTAGCAGGGTACCCAGCTATGTAACATGCAATTGCTCTGGATTCCCAGTCTTCTCACCTAGTATCTTACTTGTTTCAACATGTTGCTATTGGATAGCAAGAGTTTAACTTCCTTGCTATTGGATAGCAAGAGTTTAACTTCTCTCATGACCAATGCATGTTCAGATAACATTGTAATTAGGGTCTCTCCCCAACCCCTTGTGCAAAATTATCAGTAGCTCCCTCTTACCAATCCAGTCAACTCAAAATTTGAAGTTGTTCACAATCTAGCCTCCACCTAACTTTCCAGCTTTATCTTTCAAAGTCATCAGGAATCTCTCTGCTTTGTGTTTTGGTGATAAACTAAAAGAATGTTAGCTTACACATGAAAACTTCTAAGCCTGGATGGATGCTCTCAGGTTCCTTACTGCTAAGAAAGAGGAACAGATCTGCCCACAGGAACCATCAAACAAAGCTACAGATGGGTGAATTTTGAGTGTTCCCCAGGTGCCAAAAAAAAGAGTTTAAAATTACCTCACATACTTATGAAACTGAGTACCAGAGAGAAGTCTAAGCCACTTCACCAGTATTTCTCTGTTTTCTCACAGCATTGAGGATCAAACCAAGAGCCTAGCACATACTAGCACATTCTCGACCCCTGAGCTACATCCCAGCCCGTCAATCTTTCTAGATCAATTCTGTGTTTATTTAGGAACCTTCTTAAAATGCCATTAATATAATTTGTCACACCTCTGCATGTGGCTCAGATTGTCCATACTCCCTTTGTGCCTGACATAAACAGACCATGCCTATGTCATGAGAACATTATAGAGTCAGTATTAGCTGCTATTCTGTGTACAAGTCCCAAGCTATCTATCATTAATGTTTGCCACATTTTTTCATGACATCCCCCCTCAGCCACTTCAGCATCATAGTTTTCATCCATCTGACCCTTTCTAGCCCTTTGCCACCAGCAACTCCGGTCCAAGGTTTTGTCACTAATACTTTTGACCTCTTGTCATAGACGACTTGTTGGCTCCCCTGCTTCCACTTTCTCTTGCTGCCCCAGACTCCCAAAAGGATGTTCTCCACATAAAAAGAAAACGCTTAGGGCCATCTGTAACATAGGGAGAACTCTCTCCTTCGGCTGGAGATGTAGCTCAGTAATAGATAGAGCATTGCCCTTGGGTCTCCAGGGGTCTGGCTTCAATCCCCAACAGCACAAAAGGAAAGAAGAATAAAGCAGATGAGAACGGGGAAGGATTCTTTCAACAGAGAAAGCCCGAAAAGAAAGAGTCAAAAAAAAAAAAACCTATTTAATGGCTTTATTAACAACCTCTCACTCCCGAATCTGAAGTTCTATGATTCACTCCTATTCAGCATCTTATGATTTATCCCTTTTTAATGCTGTGTTTTGTTTTGAGTGGTTGGTTTCTGTCTCTCCTCGCCTAATTGTTAGAGGCTAAAGAAAGTGTGGAAAACATCTCACAGAGTTTCTTTATTTCATAGAAGACGCAGAGAGGCTAAGTGACTTATTCAGTGACATATTCATTCCAAACTACAAGTGTCCTTCGTGCTCCTTTCTACCGTGTTCAGAAAATGTATTTGAAACCTGAGTCTGGAGTGCTTCGTTTTCATGGCAACAGACACGATTTGAGGAGAACAACAAGCACACCCCTAATCCACGAGCCTGGTAATAGCAGGTACAGTGCATTTCAGCTTCAATAGAGATGATTGTGAAGAATCAAAGAGGAGCGAATGTGCCAGCTGTCAGCCTCCTTGAGAATGCTAACACAAGGCGCCTCCTTCTCTATCAGACCCTCTGTTTTATTCATGGTAAACATGAACTGGTAATCACTCCCACCTCTTTAACACTGATGGTGACCAGAAAGGAAGAAAAGGACAAGGTGCTGCCTCCTTAAACCTGGGCCACCGAATCTCCTTTTTCATTCATCACCACCACCATCCTGCATCCCTACTCTAGAAGAGAAAACATGTTATTTGCACAATATTGTTTGCCTGAAGGTTTATCTTCCCCTGACAAAGATTGATTTAAATATGTATATATAATATTCATATATATAATATTCATATAGTGTCATATATATATGTATATATACAGTTTAAAATAGAAGCAGCCATAGTGGCACTATTATTACTCTGGCAGAGTATTTACTATATAACCTGTATTAAATATTGCAGCAAAAACACCACTCAAACTCTGACCAATAACTGTCTAAGCCAAAGTCTTCTCCTTTTTTAGTTTTTTAAATTAGATTTTATTTACGAACAGGGAGCATGTGTGTCACAGGACATGTATAGATATCAGAGGACAGCTTGCAGGAATCGGTTCCTTCCTCCATGTAGGTCCCAGGGATTAAATTCAGGTTGTCAGGTTTGGGAGCAAGCACATTTATCCACTGAGCCATCTCACTAGTCCCAAAAGTCTCTTGTCCTGCAATTTATCTAGTAGGAAATGATAGTTCAGTGAAGCATACCTTGGGTACTTACCAAGCACGTGTCTATGACGTCACACGTTTACAAATGTTAGTGCAGACCATTATTCCATAAAAATATGTAGAATATAATATAAAATATTTTAGGAGACTCCTCCAGAAATGAGGACAAATAAAGAGTTATGGAAGCACCCAAGAGATGAATATTGTGCTCCTGGAACTATAATCACCACTCTTGGGTGGACCTCCAGTTCCTTCAACTTCTTGCCTGTGGTACAAGAACAGAATACCATTGACTCACTTCTGGACCCATAATGAAAACGCCTGCCTTCCCTGGTGGATGTTCTATTTGTATTTGCTGTCTGGGAGATTCAATGAAGTGCATATGAAGCAGAACGCCCTTTTGCACCCTCTGTTCTTCCTTCCTGCCCTTCGTCTCTGGGCACACCCCTGACAAAGTTCTGAGCTTATTCCCCCACACCCTGCTATGAGCATCAGCTCCCAGATGAGGTGGGGGAATGGTAACAAGCAGAGACTGTGTAGCCAGGCTTCCCTTGCCGGCTTCCTCATCCCCACCATATACCTAGTGCACTAATTGGGGAGAGGTACTTTATCTCTTTATGTTACAGTTTAAAATTTGTAAAATATGGAATTTGACAGTACTTATCATACTGAATTCTTCTAGCAATTTTGTGAATTAGTAGATATAAAGAACTTCAACAGGAAGTCAGAAACAGAAAGTCTTATCTTTCAATGCGTCCTGCTCAATAACTAGCCAGTTGGCAGGTATTTTGGAGGACTAATTCAGGAGTTTCAACGACTATAATGATCGTTCTTAGTAAGTACCTAATGGACTTCATATAGCTTTCATTACCACTGTTATTGAACTTAGAGGCCATAGCCTATGCCCCAACAAGCCAGGTTCATCTACCCATCCTTGATAAGCCAACTAAAATAGACTAGTTAATAGCTAAAGGCAGAGAGAGAGAGAGAGAGAGAGAGAGAGAGAGAGAGAGAGAGAGAGAGAGAGAGAGAGAAAGAAATTTAGTCAATTCAGTCACAATGAGGAAAGGGACAAAGAGATACAGTAACTCCCCAAATCTGCTTTCCCGGGTCCTGGAGTGAGGTTGCTGCTTAATTGGAAAGCCAGAATTAGGCATATCTTAGCAGTTCTGGTCAAGCTGTGGTCCTGCCCATCACTGGCCCTTCTCTGTGTTGTCTCCACCCTGCAGCAAGGTAGAAAATCTACAGATCTCTTTCTGGGAGAAAAGTTTCCCTCTGGTTGGCCCAGGCTTTAAAAGTCTTCCTCTTGAACCATGAGCTTCCTTAGGGAATTGCAAGTTTTTGGGATCAATTGTTTCCAACAGATCTGATAGCCAAAGTGCAGGGACATGAGAGTTTCTTTGGTATGTCTTTCTGTATCCTTACCAGGCCAGTTAACAGGACATCCTTGTGTGTTTATTGTATGTTTTACACCACTTCATTCAGTCATTTATAGATGTTGGTCCAAATCCAAAGAAGAGATCAAATTCGTGGGTGATAATGACAGTGCTAGAGGACCTGGGGGTATAGCCCAGTTGACAGTGTATTTGCCTCAGAGGCATGAAGCCCTGGGTTTGATTTTCAGCATGCCATAAAACCTACAATCCTAGCACTTGGAAGGTAGAAGCAGGTCAGAAGTTCAAGGTCTTCCTGCATAGCAAGTTCAAGGTCAGCCTAGGCTACATGAGACTTTGTCTCAAANTAATAAAATGAAATATAAAGCAATTGAAAAAAAACAGATGCTAGAAAACTCACAAACCAGTTTTCTGGGATAAATAATGCCCATTGGCATTTTCTTAACTTACTGGCTGGAGCACAGGTATCAGTAGAAAAGAATAAAATATATGTCTGAGTCCCTGGATAAAGAGATTTTATCACACATGCTTTGGAAAGTTAAAAGGGGATTACCCTGAAGTACTTCAGCAAATGTTGGTTTTGTTGTTGTTTACNATAATAGTGATAATGGTCATGTTGTACAGCCTGGGAGGGAATGCCCATGCTCCATACACACCAGCAATAAATAAGGATGGCTTCTCTTCAGTGCCATATGGGTAATGACCATGAGAGCTTTGAGCAGAGCTTAGAGGAGTTGAGGCCAAGCTCCATGCGCTGTGTGACTTCTCACCATTCCTGTGTGAAAACTATCCTTATCTGGGGCCAGCAGACCCTTTGCTGTGGAAATCATTATCTCCTGAGCACTGGCGCAGATCGGAATTGCACGCACTGTCCTGCCCACTCCTGACAGATGGCCGGGAGCCCAAACCCTCCATATGCTGCTCTGTTCTCTGGGAAGGCACGGGCATGCAAGCTGATTTGGCACGTACTACTGTGACTGTGGGTGTCTCTGAAGCAGCCAGCGTCACTGCCCTTGGGCTAGTTGGCACTAATCAGACAGGGTTGCAGCAGAGTGAGCATATTCTGAGGTGGCTAATGTAGAGAGCAAATCAAGCCCTTGGGTGTTGGAAGATTAGTCTGTCGATGTCTTTGGGGATTTTCATTTTTTCTCTTGATCAAGGAAGAGATGAGGTTCAGTGTAGGTTTCTAAAGTATTTCTGCTGTGGGTCATCTTGCCCCAGTAGACAGAGGGGAATTTTCCATTTTCAATGACTTTCAGTCTCCTCTGAGGTCTAAGATTTTCCTAGTGTGTACTGTTTCTAAAGGTAGTAAATGGTTTACAGCGAGCTTCCAACAGAGAGCACTTGGGAAATGTTCACCAAAAGGGAACTGACACTTGAGAAGTAGTGTGGGAGGCTGCCCTACCCCTTGTCTTATCTGATGGGCCCCTTGGCCATCCCTATTTTCCAAACGCAAACGTTTGAGTCGAAAACAAACTGCAGGCTCAGGAAGCTTCAGCACAGCTCCACCTCACAGTGTGTCTGCAGTTTGCCTCTGTGATGCCTTTGTCAACTGCAGTTCATTCCAGTCTTGTTCTTCTCTGACCTCAATCACCCACCCAGTTGCAATACAGCCTTGCACGCGCCTCTTAAACTCCACTGCAGGAACAGCCATTTTGGAAGTCACCCACAACGTTAAATCTCAGTAAAGCTCAATTTGAGGAGATTCAGTTTCCCTTCTTTGTGTACATGGTTNTCACTTCTGATCTTATGAAGTTCAGCTTATAATAAAACTATTAAAATTCATTTTTAAAGAGTCATAGTCTCACTAGCAAGAAAACTAGTAAGTAGGAGAAAATGAGCAAAACCTCCAAAAGAGTGTTTCCAAAAAGAGGGCATACAAATGGCCAGTGGGTATGTAGGGGTAAAGTGCTCTCAACACTCCTAACGGTCATGAGAATCATGGAAATGTAACCTAAAGCCACAGTGAGAGATCACTTCACACCTGTAAGAGCAGCTATTATTTTTATTAAAATGTAAATATTATGAAGATGTGAAGAAAGGAGACCTTTGTGCCTTGTAGAAAAGAATGTAAATTAATGCACCCATTGTGGGAAAAGTGGTTCCTCAAAAAAACTGATAATAGAACTCCCATATGATCCGTTTAATCCCACTTCTGCATATATACCCAAATAAAATGAAACCAACTGCTCTATCAGTGGATAGACAAAAAAAAATGTGAAACACACACACACACACACACACACACACACACTGCTACCATTGAATTTTTTAAAAGAAGGAAATCCTGGAATTTGCATGAATGAAATGGGACATTATGCTAAGTGAAGTAAGACAGGCATGGAAAGAGACATATTACATGAGACCATTTACATGTGGTATATAAAAGTGTTGCATTCCTAGAAAAACTTATGAAATAAATAATGATTCTTGGAGCATAAGAAGGGAGGGATGGGAAGAAGTTAGTGGGAGGACACAGTTTTGTTAGCTGTGATGAATAAATATAGGGAGCTATTGTATAGCATAAATAAAGACTATAGTTAGCAATGTATACAGGAAAATTACTAAGAATACATGTCACATATTTTCCCAAAAATAAATGATAAATAAATACAATTACCTATGAGTGGCGAAGAGAGGAAACTTTGGTACCAATTGGAAGGGCTTTCCTAAAGATTTACTTATTTTTATTCTATGTTTATGGGTTATACTACATATATGTGCATGCTCCACAGGCATGCAGTGCCCATGAAGGACAGAAGGATGTGTCAGATCCTCTAGAACTGCAGCAGCATACAATTGTAAACCACCATGTGGGTGCTGGGAACCAAGCACAGGTCCTCTACAAGAGCAGCAAATACTGTTAACCATTGAGCTATCTCTCCAGCCTAATTGGGAGGGCTTTTAATTAAGGTAGAGTTGGTGGCTGGAGTCCAGCTTTGCATGGCTGTGACGTAAACACAGAGGCTTCTGCCTTATTTCATACATCCTTTCAGAAGTTGTGGTCTGTCCTTTTGGGGAGGGTGTGGTTGAGGAGAGCATTTCACTTCACGGCACGAGAATGAGAAGGAGAGAGGGAGGGGAAATATGCCTGCATCTTGCTAACCACTTTCTCTTCTCTTTGAGGCCCATTGGGCCCCCAGCCTGTGAGATGAGGTTGCCCACACTCAGGGCAAGTTTCTTTTCCTCCCTTTAGTTCTCTCTCTCTCTCTCCCTCTCTCTCTCTCTCTCTCTCTCTCTCCCCAGACTCTCCAGAGAGCTTCCTTTTGCTTTTCATCTTCCTGAAACACCTACATGGCAAGAACGGCT
>LZPO01056954.1:0-13835 GCA_001675575.1 Neotoma lepida
TCATCTCCTCTCTTCTCTCTTCCCCTTCCCTCTTTTCTATATTGGAAATGCTCTATTTATTCACGCTTAGTGTGCTTTTGACTTTTAGTGGATTTATCGAGTCCCTTTATGTCTTTTGATCCTAACCTTTCAAGTNTAAGCTTAAATTTCCTCAGCTACCTCTGCTGGCATTTCTTTACTTTCTGTGTGCACCTAGCAATATGCTATCTGTCTTGGGGATTCAAGACAGCTTAGAGATGTAGTCCATGTACTTGACCAGCTGTTGGCTGTTTAGAGGCCTTTAGTATGATTTTCATCTGCTTTTTGCTTGTTTGTTTTTGATTTGTTTTGGTTTTGCATGCAGCTGAAATACATATTCTCCAAGGTATCCTTGACAGTTTCTTTCGAAACTCCTCCTTTCAACTTTCTTTATGCTGTAATTTGTAGACAAATTTCCATGATTTTTCCTACTTCTATGAGACTGATTTAGTGAGCAAAGGCAGAGAGCCTGGTTTCATGTAAACTTCAGTGCCTGTGCCCTCTTCATGTCCCACATACTGAAGGTGGAGCTCACATTTCTGAACACTCAAAATAGAAGTCGTGACTATTCAGAAGGAAACTAAGATTTTTAAATAAAGTAGATACGTTCATTTTTATGCAAAATTTTAGAGAATGATGTAAATGTTTAGACATTATTTCTAAGCCACAAGAGAATGAAAAGAAATTTTGAAAATAAAAATGAATAGAGCTTCTTGAAACCTGCTACTTTCTGCTTTATTTTTGAAGCCACCTACCCCTTCTACTCCCTACCACTGTTTCAGTCTGTTCTTCAAATATGGGTGCTGGGAGATGAGTGAATACAGATAAATGGGTTGCAGAGAATAGTGTTTTCTGACTGCTGGTACATTTACTTACAGAAGAATTGTGAGAATATTTGACAAGGTGAGACTCAGATATATATGCTTTAAATACATCCAACACTTGGTAAAATAATCCTATGAATATTAAAGAGACTTGTGGAACTTCATTTTTATTGATAAGCTATATACAAAATCCTAAGAATAGTGCATGATTCTTCCATGCTCCAATTCCTTCTCTTGAAATGAAGGAAATATTTACATACAATAAATAAGTTTACTCCAACCATTGTTAGTCCACGTGGACTTCAATAATCTATTATCTCAAGTCCATCTGGTTTGAAATCCTAAAACTGACTGTGCTAATTGAATGAGAAAAAAAGAGAGAGAAAGAGAGAGAGAGAGAGAGAGAGAGAGAGAGAGAGAGACAGAGACAGAGACAGAGAGAGAGAGAAATAGTAAAGGAAAGGACATGACTACTTCTAGTTTGGTGGAAGAGAAAGTTTATTGTAGATAAAAGGGAAAGCATAGGCAGAGACAGGGACATCTGGGAAAGCCCAGAGCGGACATGATCAGGCTGAGCTGTGCCATGTAGGGGGAGGGGAAGGGGAAAGGAGAGGGAAGAGATGGGAACCAGGTGCAGCAGCCAGGAGGCCAAAGGTACAAAAAGAGCTGGGTAACCAAAATGGCTGGATTATATAAGGAAGAGCCTACGCTGGGAAGGGTAGCCCACCCCTGGACTAAAGAGTCCAGGGTACAGGACAGGCTATGCCAGCCATACCCTGTAACAGGTAGGGACTGAGGGATGTTGGGACAACCTGGAATCCAGGTCCACTTTGTATGTTAAATAGGCACCTCCGCTGTTTGTTCCGGGTTTGAAACTTAACACTAATGACAGACGAAGACCATGAAAAACCCTAAAGGTCACATGTCTCATTAATTATATAAGTTGTTAAAATAGTGCCAGTGGTTATATTCTAGCTGGTAAGTAGACACTGCTCAAACTCTCTGAGTGATGTCTGTCACCATACCACCATGGATACCTGTCCCCAAAGTCCCAGAAGTCATCTACATTAATCCAGAAATCAAAGAGTTAATACTTGGAAGCACAGTGACCCTGTGCCTTTACAGACACACAGATTAGTTCTAGTTATATCTATCATGCCCATACCACATATTAAGTTGCTTTCATATCCTCTGTATTAAAATAATATAAGTAATTTTAAACAGGGAAAGTTCTTGAATCAACAAACATAAAAATGTTCATAAAAATGAAACTTTATTTTCAATTGCATCTGCCACATCAAATAAAAAATAACCTCAATTATTATCCAACCTCAGGTACATACATTCACATAAGCATATATATATATATATATGTGTGTGTGTGTGTGTGTGTGTATACACATATATAAATATCATTGAACCCTGAGAGATTTTTTTTCTGCTGATATGGATCTACGTGGTAGTATTTACCTTATATTGAAAGTAGGTATCAGATCTGTGAAGCTGTAATGTTAGGATATTCATTGTACTATAGTCCTTCCAATACTTGCCCTCCAATGAGGGCTTGACTTCCAATGAGAAGCCAAGCAATGCTCATGTATTTGGTGTTAGAACCTGAGAGAAATTAGGATGTGGAGATTATCTTGACAGGTCTCCAGGCCTCATCAACCAATTTGGGAAGTTGAGAGACTAATNGTGTAAGCAATCACACTGCAGTTCTGTGTGATTATCAGACTCTAGGAAGGTGGATTCTAATAAGATCTTCTAACCTGGGAGGTGCTGGGCGACTTTAGCAAGCCTGTCTTTTGCAGAGATTTTAGCATGAATAATTCATCTTAGAGTGGCTTGCTTGTGTGCAGGCGGCCCTGAAAAGGGTCTCAGTCCNGATGAGAAGAGATAGAAATCCATGGCACATCCAAAAGATCAGAGGCAAATTACCAGTGGTTTATGATTGCCTGTGGAGAATGGAAAGAAGGGTTCCCCTAGGATTCTAGAATCATAGTCAAATCAATGCTGTCAGATTAGAGGAATCTCATATCCTGAAGGATGATCTTTTTGAAAGGCAAGAGTTCAGTTTTCTCTAGATTATTCTTGTGGTGCTTTGCAGGTGACTATCAAGATGAAAGCTAAGTAGGCAGGAACTGTGAGAAACTTCTGGGCAAAAGGTAGACAACTGTTAACTACTGACATGGAGATGGTCATAAATAAGGTCAACAAGGGCACCTAATGCTCAGAGTACAGGATGCATGACAATCACCCGAGGAAGTTACAAAAGCACTGCTCAGAATCCCACCCCATTGTTTCCAGTGCTGTGAGTCTAGGATGGATCCCGTGAGTTTCTGTGTCTAACACAGTAGCCTGCAGGTGACTCAAATAATTTTGGTTTGAAAACCACATCGGGAGTAGACAAGTCCAGGAGAATAAGTAGAAGAAAGAACAGAAATAAAATCCNGGCCAGTGGGAAGCAATATTGTAAAGCATGTCAAAGTGCATTCACTGAGTCCTGAAGTTATCAGATAAGAACAGTGAAGCCTGGGGCCAAGGACACAACCTGTCAGGCTTCCACACTGCAGTCATCAAATGAGGAGAGAATAAGCCTCAAGATCAACAATCCACAGTGTAATCTGAAAGATGATTGATCACTAACCATTCTGAGTATGCTTCAGAAGTGGTTTGTAGAGCAGTATNTAGTAATCCAGAATTTGACTACTGAATAGATGAGACAGTGCTGTCAAAAATCAAAGAGGACAGGGATGTCAAGAATCCANGGCAGCATGGAAGCTGGGGAAAGGCCAACATGGTGAAGAGATGAAAACAAGATGAGGAAATGAAAACTAAGCTACCTTCTGATTTAGAGTTAGTGGGAAACATAGCATGGGTCTTTTCAGTAGCCTGATTTGAAGAACAGGAATAGTGTTTGGGAAGAATGAACATAGCATACAAGGGTTTCAATGACAGTCACTACTATTACCGTCATGGTGGAAGCAGTTTGTGTTGATATGTGTTGGTGTACAGGAAGAAGGATAAATACTGGCTTTCATCATAAAATTTCCAGTTAGAAAATAAATGTACTTCCACTAAACATGATATGCCCATATAGGTTAATGTAAGCTGGAACAGAGGTAGTTTTCTCTTCCTCTCCCTTCCCCTCTCCTTCTCTCCTCCGTCCCTCCCCTCTTCTCTCTATTTGTGTCTCCACCTGCCTTCTTACTGTCTTCTTTCTTTCCTTTTGTTTTCTTCTTTCTTTAATATTTTTTGATAGAATCTCCCAGTGTAGCCCAAGACTGGCCTCAGATACACAATCTATCTGCTTCAGCATCTAGAATGCTGGGATTACAGGTATGCCCCACCATACATAACTACTGGGGTGGGGNTTTAAAGTAGTATTTCTAGCGAAGGTAGTAGGTATGGCATGNAAATTTCAAAGGGGGGTCTTTCTGCATTTGCCCTGAGAATGGGTATCTTTAAGATACACCAAGAGCCTTCAATTCTCTCAACAATCTTGTCACTCTGCTGAACCTCAAGACGTTGTGCACATCATTCCCATTTTCCCTACACTAGCAAAGTGAACAATTGTCTCATCTCTCACCATAGGGGGAAAAAAGCTATCTTTGCCTCTTGCCAGCTGAGAAATGGTGTGTTTTCCTTTCAAACAACACTGTATTAAATATTTTATAAATCAATCTCACACCAGTGTTTCTTCCTGGGTGCCAAATAAGTGGAAGATTCAACAGGGAATTTCGATATATGGAGCAGTTTTCATTTACTCTGCTGCCCTGGAAGAGGTTGCCAGAGATAAAGACCATATGCAAATCACTTGTCTCACCTTCAAGGTCTTTTAAACCATTGGGATTGTTCATTACAGTTTTAACTTCCTTTTAGGGAACTGTCAAGTGATGAGCTATCAGAGAGAAGTGGAAAACTTCATGGCGAAACTGTCTTTTGCAGCCAGGAGTGTGAAAGATTTNTCCAGTCTTCTCTCTGCCCCATTACTTTCTTCTTTNGGTGATCTTCTTGCTAGAATTCCTGTTCCTCTGACAGTTAAATAACACACACTCAGCACAGGGCTCCCGTGCTGATCTTTTGGGATGCCCTCAGAAACAGCAGCAGTCTGAACTAAGCTCTCTTCTTCCTTGACTGTCTACTGCAATTATTATCTGTAATAGCCAATTTCACATTCTTGTTCTTGCAACAGAACTATGGGTTCCCACAGTGTATGCAGTATTGTGTTTGGAACATAGAAACTCTCCCAAAGTGACACTCACATTCAGCTCAGTACTTAAAGGGAAAAGGAGCCATTTTCTTAGTCATTAATAAATTAACTTTCATTGCAAAAATCCACAGGGATTCCTGTCTTCCAGCCATACATTTTCTCCCCATTTTGCTTTTAATGAATTAACTACCACTACTTCCTACAGTGTGTTTAATTACTGTGCTGATTGCTTACTATATATGCTACATGAAGTGGAAAGAATACAAAAGTAAAAAAAAAATAAAACTCTCTGTGACCTCCTTGGGGAGACAGATCAAAACCCAATAAAAATAAGAAAACCCATTAAACCACATGGAACAAGTGCCAGGTGAGTGATCCAGATAATTGCCCAGCCCCTGTGGTCAGATTCCTCAACCACCAACCTGCCTTCTTTCCCCGAGCCCTTGGCCTGTTGTCTTTATGCTTGGAAGACCTTAGTACTTTTGTAAGTCTTCATCCTTCCTCTGCCCTCCATGACCCTCTGTTTTAAAATCCTTTCCTGTTTTTTTTGTTGTTGTTGTTGTTGTTGTTGTTTTGATTTCTTCACCTTTGCCCTCCATCCCATAGAATTAACTTTACTTTCATGGAATTCTTTGTGCTTTACCTAAATTTTAATTTGCTTCTGTGTTTTTTGCTGTTGTCATTGTTGTTAAATGTGGATCTTTTTATGTTGCCCAGGCTGCCTTTGAATTTTGTCTTCCTTCCTGCCTCAGATTCCACAGGTTGCTGTTTAGGACAACTGGCTTGCACCGCCATGCTTCTCAAGACTAACCTTCTAAATATTTAATTGTCTAGATATTTTATAAGAGTTTGTTTTTTCTATTTGTTTATTTTATTTTAGGTGCATTTGTGTGTGCCTGCATTTAGCTGTGAGTACCACCTGTGACTGGTGGGAAGGCCAGAGGAGGGTATGGAGACCCTGGTACTGAAGCTATAGACAGTTGTGAGCTTCCATGTCTGTTTTGGGAACCAAACTCAGGTTCTCTGCAANAATAGCAAGTACTCTTAACCTCAGAGCCATTTATCCAGCCCTTAAGTTTATTTCTTATGATGACAAAAAAATGAAATCACACTTTTCAGCNTTAACATAGAAAATACTCAAGCATAAACATATGTATCAATCTACAAACATCTACTGTATGNATGTTGTTGTTAAACCATCCATGAAATTAGATCAGAGGGATGTAAACCTACTGTTCTCAAGAGCTCTCAGTCTTGACATATATAATATTTATAAACAGACAGGAAAGGAGAGAGGAGTATCTAATAATGAACCTCTATTGAGTATGACCCTAAGAAAGATCTTTTAAAGAAAAGTGGAATTCGTGGGAGCATTGATTTACCAAGTCTTTCATCCATATGGCAAAATCCATAAATAAATATAGCATAAATTTTTGTTAACCTTACCAAATTATATATTTCTAAAAATAAATTTTGTTAAGTACATGCCAAAATTATAGCACACACTTTATAGTCAGCTTAGTATATTGGATTATCTTAATGGTGCTGCAATTTTAAAAAGCATAAATATATCCCAAAAGTATTGACTGGGTTTACAGGTGAAAATGTGGTATCTGATCTCTGATCTAACCCAAGAATTTACCTTTAAAGGACTGAAGATAGATCTCATCTGTTGTGCCACCTTAGGGCACAGAAACAATATAATGAATAGTATGTGATAATTAATTTTTATTTTATGTTCTATATAATGGGGTTTGTAATGATTTTTTGTTAAATATTAAACATATACAGACCGATATGTATACATACTTATAAACAGATTTATCAGTTTTAGTGGGTGTTATCCACAATGCCTACTGTTTTATGCTAGGCAGCATTTGATTATAAATTATAGAAAGCAGGACTAATGGTTACTTTGGTATTNTGTATGTTTCTTATTTAACATAAGATTATGTAGGTGATTCTCAAGTTCATATAGCAGTATGATCCTGAAACCTGTCAATCTTTGTTTTGGGCATGATTACTNTAAGAACAAACTTTTGCTTCATGAGGAATGTGTCTTAACCTTGTTCCCAAGTCCTGTGCTTTGCAGTGAGTAGTAAAACATGGNTATCACAGCAAAATGCTTGGGTAAATGCTGATATTTTAAACTTACTGATAATTTCAGTTGACTTACTTACAGAAGTATCAAATCCAGCACTCTCTCATGGTTCATCACACAGAGCTCTACAAAATAATTAAAATGTTCATTTGGAAACCAGTTAAAGTACTTGAAATTAATTCTGTGATTCTTCAAGCTATGGGTATAGATGGCTCAAGTACGTGCTAAGTCTGTNTTTGCTACTTCTTATAGTCGGGTCTTTTTCAGAGCCACTTCCTGGGGTCTCTGATCCTCTNTAATGTGCTGACAGATGATTCCCACTGTGACAGCAATGNAATTGGTAGAATTGTATGGGAACCCCAGGAGACAGCAATTGTCAGATGGAAATTAATTGATTGTAATTGCTTTGCCATTGTATTGCACTCTGAATCTGTAGCTTGTTA
The DNA here is from genome assembly GCA_001675575.1 of Neotoma lepida. Lineage (NCBI taxonomy): Eukaryota > Metazoa > Chordata > Mammalia > Rodentia > Cricetidae > Neotoma > Neotoma lepida. Next base: position 7,600 of record LZPO01056954.1, read on the forward strand.
AAACCACTGATTATAAAAATAAGGATCTTACTTTTTCTGCTGTAGGTTATGTTAATGAAAAGCTGCTCTTAGTGAATATCAATCAATGGGTAATAAGAAATTAAAGGAGAAGTTAAGTAGCCGATCATGAATTAACAGCATAGTTCAGCAGTTGGGAAAGCCATCATCTGTGCAATGTTTTATACTGAACTTTCTGCTTGGAGCGCCTGTATGTCAACTATTTCCCATAGAAAGCAAGATGGATTCTGTATGACGGTATAGTGCACACTGACCTAAATAACAGATCTTTGCCCTAGGGAAGATTTAGAAAACAGAATGTGTCTGTTTTGCAGAGCCTTTAACCTGTGGGAAGTCTTAAAAGGAAGTTATCTTAAAACAGAAAACAGGTCCCATTGTAACCAGAAGGGACTTCAAATGTCTTATTTTTAATATCTATGCATAACTTATGAGTGAAGACTCTGAAGTCATCATATTGAACTATCCNTCAGTACTGANATGTACCAAAACTACTCCACTTTGTGAAATCATCTCTATTTCTTCTTGTTCTTAGAGATACAATAACTATTAGTAGCATTGTAATGAGGTCATTAATGATCTTATCTTTCATTCATGATATTTGATTGATTTGTGATGTTAGGGAGGTCACATTTATGTCCATATTTTACTGAGTACCAATTATTCTGATTAAGTCTCAGCACTTGCCCATCAGGAAGTCATGGAATTACAGAATGGGTGGACTTGGGAGTGAAATCTTGCAGTATGAAACATTGTGACTAACCCATATCCATGAAAAGGAAATTCAACAATATTAAATGTTAAATAATTTCTTCATCTTTTACTTATAAAAACATATATTTTCTTGGCTATTGCAGTGGAATTGCTGTTAATGCTTCAGCTGCTTAAAACTCTACAACTGAAAACAATGTGCAGATGAGGCGGTGGAATCTAGGATGTATTTAAGGCTTGTTTAATATTTGGGATGCAGGTATACACGTATAGCTTAATGAAAAATATAAGTAACTACNATTTAAAAGTACATATTTAAAGGAGTGCTGAAAATCACAATTATTTGTACCATTAAATATTTTCCGTGATTATTCTTCACATGTGACTGACTTCCAGAATTTGGAACATTGAAATTTTAATTACAGAATGAAATGGGAATATAAAAAAATTAACAGCTATTGGACAATTATAGCTATTAGTAAAGCACTCCCAAACTGACATGCATCTCCACATAACTATCAGGATATATATTGATCAAATGTTTAGCAACATTTGACAACAATAAAGGAAATAAATGTCATGTCGTTTCAATCCTTTTTACAGCATGTTGGTTAAAAGTGAAATGAACCAAAGTTGTTGTACTGAATTTGGCTTATGCCCATTCATTCAGCTCTTGCTGTTATGTTTGCTCACATGGAGGGGGAGGGGTAATCCTTAAAGCAGTGGTTCTCGGTCTGTAGGTCACGACCTCTTTGTGGTCCCTTATTAGATATCCTGCATATCAGATATTTACTTTACAATTCATAACAGTAGCAAAATTACAGCTATGAAGGAGCACAGAAATAATTTTTAGTTGAGGTTTACCACAACATGAGGAACTGTATTAAAGGGCTGCAGTGTTAGGAAGGTTGAGAACCACTGTCCCAGAGTGACTCCATTGTTAAAATGCAATGGGAGGGTATCATTGGGATATTGGTCCCAAGACATGCATTTGCTTCTGACTGGATGTTCAAGCCCTTTCCTATGATGATTTAGTGTTTACATCTCCTATGTACTTCTTCCTACATAATTTAATGTCCAGCACTAATGATGCAGAGTATAATACAAATGCTTTTTAAATAGATGCCATTGGTTCTTATTGAGGGAATAGTGGTGGGAAGAAAAAGCATGAACACATATTATTTATTTATTTATTTATTTATTTATTTATTTATTTATTTAGTGGTTTACCTGGAACTTGCTTTGTAGACAATGCTGGCCTCGAACTCACAGAAATTGGCCTGCCTCTACCTCCTGAGTGCTGGGATTAAAGGCCTGTGCTAGCATGTCCTGCTACAATTTAATTTTGTATGCAGTGCTGGGAAGTGAATCCAGGACCTTGCAAAACAAGGAGTGCTTTAGCTATTTCAGCCTTTGGGTTTTTGTTTGTTTGTTTTGCTTTTTGTTTTGTTTTTGTTTTGTTGTTGTTGTTGTTTTCCAAAGAAAAGGCAATGCTAGACTGCTTAGCCTATCTTTGAATGCTGTATGTAGCACAGGCTTTCTTTGAGCTCATTATCCTCTGGCCTCCAGAAATGAGTTGCTGGCAACAGAAATGAGCTTCTTCATGTCCAGTCTCAAGTCATTTTACCTGAATATTTTTCTTCTGTACTTAGTTGAATACCAGGATACAGAGCCTGTATAAATGGAGGGCTGACTATAAGACAACTTAATACAGTAGGTTAATTCAGCTGTGTGGGTTAGTTTCATTGAAGACGGGTGCTGTCTGTCTCCAATCCCCATGGTATTGCCTTTGCATAGTCCTGGACTCACAAGTCCAGCTAATGACAGAAGTGCTCTGTATTATAATACATGTCAACAGCATCTCCCTCTTTTCTCTCTTCTTCAGATACTACAACATACTCCACTGAACGATCTGAGCACTTCAAACCCTGCCGAGACAAGGACCTAGCATACTGTCTCAATGATGGCGAGTGCTTTGTGATTGAGACCCTGACAGGATCCCATAAACACTGTCGGTAAGCCCCTGCAACAGATAGCTTAAGGAGCTGATCCTCATTGAGGACCAGAGGTAGATTGGTAGCCAGCCTTGATGATACAGTGTCTGGGTGTGTACAGAGCAGCTGTTTTAGTGGAGAAATTGATACTGCAAGGAACAAGGCTCATACCTTGTTGCGGTTTGAGGAAGAAACAATAGAAATAAGATAGATGTGGTTATGTTTTGCTTAAAAGATCAAAGAAGATTTACTTCATATCTGCCAATTTAATGGAAGTGATTATTTATTCTCCAAAGCCTGTATTTATGACATGAGATCCAAGCTTGTATCCTGTCACTCAGAAACAATTCTTTCCTCAGAAATAATCCTTCCTTGCAAATCTAAGAACTTCAGTAAGAGACACAAACTGCTCATCTTAGAAAGTCTTGGTGTTCAATATGAAGCAAACCCCAGAGGCTGCACCTGTGTCCAGAGAAAACTGAGTTTTATTATGATTCTGCTGCACTTATTAATTTCAGACGTTTTTGAATACACCTGTGATGAGGAACTGCTCTTCAGCAAGATGTTGTAAATGAAATGATTGTCCTGTTAGGACCCAAGTAGAGAACCACTTAAAGGAAATTCCCAATAGATTCAGGAAGGTGTTTAATTGGTTTTCAGAGACACTGGGTTATATAACTGCTAAAAATACAAGCAAAGGGATATAAACAATGCACTCCTAGACACTGCCACTTTAAGGCTCAATAGAAGAATCAAATCAGCATTCAAAAGATATTTCTCACCATGCTTTTATTTCCAGCACTACCCTTGTAATTTGTTTTTCCTTGCAATTGTACATGCTTCAGTGACCATATGTATCCACAAGCCTTCCCTTTCCTTTATTTACTCTTCTCATATGACACAGTTATTAAATTAATTATGCTGAATCACAAAGCATGGAAAATTATGACTTTTTTCTCTCTATTGCTTTATAAAACTTTATCCCCACGTTGTTTTATTAAGATGACTCTGAGAAATGTATCTTTTAGTTGTGGGAATTGAATGTGACAGCAAATCTGCCTTAGTTCACGAGCAGCCATGAGTCCATGAAGAGGATGTGTGGCCACTGTGAACAGAGATATAGGTGTGATAGGACTGATCAATCATAGTAGAAGTTCTCTGTCCTACGTCAGGGCAAAGAGAAGGCAATGTTTCTTTACCTAGAACATGGAACTTTAATGTGGTTTAGCCTTTTCAGTTACACACTCCCTTCTCTGTCTTCTGAATTTACCCCAATTTAACTTTTTAGTTTATTTCTACTCTCTTCAAGCCTGAGTGGGAAATGAAGGGAAATATGAATGGTTCCATCTCACACTTTTCCTGTATCTCTTATGCCCCCAAGAATGCTGGCAAGTAGTATGTAAGTGACCTTAATCTCTAGAGGAAAAAACATATGGGCATACTTCTCAGAGCCTGATCTGTGTCCAAGGTCTTTTAGTCACTCAGCCAAGTCTTAAAGTTAGCTTAGTCCACACGGTTAAGTCATGGTGTGAAAATTCATGGTAGGGTTAGTGGCATGGTTTGTTACTAGACGTCATATGCTAGAGGCATAGTCCTCCATGCATTGATATTGAAGTGATGGCTTTGAAGAGTCAGGGACCAGTGGAAGGTAATTAGGTCATCGATGTTCCACCCTTGTGAATAGATTAACATTATCTCCCAAGAGTGTGTCAAATTCAGTAAGAGAGGAATATGTTTCCTAAGGAGCATGTTGTCTTGAATAACATGACCCAATTTTTTTTTCCCTGTCTCTTAGTAATGGTTATGTGTGCACCCTTTTATCTATGACTAGTTCCTTCTTTGTTTCTCTGCCACAGTGTGATACAATATTGCTGGTATACTGGCAACATGATGTCTGTGTCCCCAGTCACTAGAATAATAAGCCAAATTTACTTCCTTATTTTATATGTTGCTTAGTCCCACTTACCTTGTTATAGTAATAGCAATACAAAATAAAACAAGGCATCTGACAGTCAGTTAAAGCTGACCTCCATATCCACTGAAGGACAGATGAATTAGAAGAACCAGCTAATAAAGCAACTTTCTTTGATGGTGTTTTACCACAAAGATGGATCAGATCTAACCCAACCAATGTGTGCCAGTATGAGTCATCTGTTCTAAAACTGAATATACAGAAAAGGACAGAATGATTCAAAGCCTTTTCAAACATATGGTCGCACTAATTCCTAAAGTTTATGAGTGTATTAGTCTTTGTTTTAATTTTTTATATTTTAGATATAGCAATTGTATAAGTGTACAAATTATTGGGGCTCATAGTGGCATTTCCATATATGCATACATTGTTCAACTGCCATGTCCAGTTTTCTGTGCAGGTTCTACCCACTTCACTTTCCAGCACCTTTCCCTATTCCTACCTTTCTCTTCAGTTTTGTTCTCCATTCTTCCACATCTTTCCCGTCTCTACTGTGAAATACTTCATTCTGTCCTTCTGTGTTGTATAAATTTTCTAGGATTGCTAATACTAAGAATGGCAGACCACATTGTTTAACAAGTGAAATCTTTGTGTCCTAGTTAGGCAGATTAGAGGTCAGTGATCAAGATGACATTGGTGTTGGTTTCTTTTGAGGCCTTTTGACTTTGACTATGTGGCACATCCTCTTTCTGTTTTGTCATTGTATTTCTTCTGTAGATGTCTGAGTCCATATCTCTTCTTCTTCTTCTATGGATACCAGTCATAATAGATAACATTCCATCCTGTGAATTCTTGCTAACTTCATTCTGGTTTGGAAAATAAGATAGATTGCACACTTAAGCCCTGGGAAAGCTGATCCTGGGATTGCCAGAAAAACAAGCAAAAAACAAATAAGCAAAGTAATCCTTCAGGAAAGAATTTTTCCACAAGCATGCTCACACTCTGAGACATTGGAAATTACTAGCTCACCACAGGGATTTATTGAAANCCTGTTTAGCCCATAANAGGCAGGTCTCATGTTTGGAAAAGGAATCTTTGTTCATACATGTGTATGTCTAAATTTTGTGTCTCATACAACTGGAGATGTTATCAGTGTCTTGACTAGAAGGATGTGTAATGCTTGGGCCTTCTGTCTTCATATTTCTTGAATATTTTGGTTCTGACAACCTATTATTTAACACAGAGTGACAACATAGCTAATCATGACAAAAGACCAGCCATATGCACAATTGGAACTCAAGTATGTTAAGAGACACCTAGTCTATAAATCTCTTACTAGTGTGAATAAGTCACACATCACACATGCCTGCTATTCATCTCCCAGGCCTTGCCGTGAATATCACACATCACACTTGGCTGCTATTTATCTCTCAAGATTTCTGTGAATAAAAGACACACATTGGTTCCTGCATCAGCCGCTCTTAAACTTTCTGAGGCAGTTATTAATACTATGCCATTTGTGTAGCACTCTGCTCAAGTAGTATGTTTCGTTCTGTCTTTCCTCATTTGGCAAATGTTTATTGGACATCTTCTATCACTAAATA
>LZPO01056956.1:0-13812 GCA_001675575.1 Neotoma lepida
TACACAGAGAAACCCTGTCTCGAAAAATCAAAAAAGAGAGAGAGGGAGAGAGGACGTAAACAGGATGTCTCCATCAAACCCCTCACCTCAGACCTCAGGAACCCCACAAAAGAGGAGGCAGAATGAGTGTAAGTTCCAGAGGAGAGAGAGGACACCAGAAGAACAAGATCCTCTAATTCAATGAAGCGAAGCTCATATGTGCTCACAGAGATTAAAGAAGCAAGCACAAGACATACACGGATCTATAACAGGTCCTCTGCTTATACATTATAGCTTTCAGTTTAGTGTTTTTATGGAACTTCTGAGTGTGTGATTGAGTGAGTCTCTGATTCCAATGCCTGTTCTTAGGGCTCTTTTCCTTCTTTTGGTTTGGCTTGTCCAACTTCGATGTGATTATTTTTGTTTTATGTTTTATTTTGTTTAAAATAAAATAAAAAACACTTTCTCTGTAGTGAGATTAAAATAATGTTTACTTCATAAAAACTATCTGTGAGATAATCTGTGATTAAGTATTCCTGGCAAAAGGTAAGTACTATGGAACTTTAACCATGTTAGGCACATATCAAAAAGAACATAACAAGTTCTTAAATTCNTTAATAAATCAATAGTCAACAGTTATATAATTATTGTCCATTTTATCAGTCTCAGTTGGTGGGTTTTTTCTTTCTCTAAATTACCTAAATTGTACTGAATATGTATATCTATTATTTTAAATGAAAAATCACTTTTACTCAGTGTTAGCTGTTATGTGTGGAGTATAAGAAGACTTAATGAAACCTAACTATATAATGTATATTCCTACACGTGCCTCCTGACTCATATATTGCTCACAGTTTTTGAAAATATTCATAAGTGCTTAAAACATCTAAACTTATTTATGTCATATAAAACCCCTAAAAATAGCAATGCTAGAGCCCTTTTTAATGGTTGAGGACACAAAGGCATTGCGTGGTAAGGTCATTTGTGAATTATTGCAAGCACTGGGCTGGAATCTAGTAGTGGCACTCTCTTTCTGCTTCAGCTCAGTGCTTGCAAAAGAGTATGTTATACTGCCATGGAAGGCTTACATGTGCCACATCTGAGATGATTCATAATAAGTAGTTAGCTTTAACAACTGTCTACTACAGTAAATGTTAATCTGTACTTTTGCCCTGTAACAATTCCACATGAAAATTGCCTATGTGCTTTTTGACACTGCAAACAAGAAGATGTTGAATTAATTGAATTACTGCTAAGCCTTTACTTTACTCTACCCTCAGTCAGAATTCTTCAACTTTCTGACCTCTCCTCATTTCCATAATGCCTAAGACTTATACTAGAAAACCTCACCTAAATTTCTCAAGTGATTCTATCAAATTATTTTCCAAAAAATATGAATATTACATAGTGAGGCTTGAACAAAGGAAAATTACCCCACAACCCCATCATTCTGTCATTGCTTCGTTTTCAGTTAGGTAATGTAAGTGCCAGCCTCCATAACCTATACTTTGGAGACAGTAACTCTCTCTCTCTGTCTCTCTCTCTCTATCTCTCTATCTCTGTCTCTGTCTCTCTCTGTCTCTCTCTCTCTTTCTCTCTCTCTCTCTCTCTCTGTGTGTGTCTTCCTGCTCCCCTCATCATCATCATCTTCTTCTTCTTCTTCCTTCTTTGTCATTTTTCCTTGCCAATGTTCACAGTGTCAGATAATGGCTAGACATATGCCTTTAAGCATACAAGTCAGAATCAATTGGTTAGAATTCATCTTTTCCATGTGATAGTAATAACTTTGACTATTTCCTTAAATACTATTTTAATTCCTCATATAAGTTGCAAATGATTGTACTTTCCTCATATAGCCATTGAAAGAATATGTAAATAGAACTTCATGGAGTAACTATTCTTACCATTTTCTCTGGCATTGTTCATAAACTTTGCATCATACCCAAGCCTTGCCTTTTTTAAAATGGATCAGATAGAACATTAACTTGCTAACAGTCTTTGGATTGCAGCCAAGAGAGTACAGGAGACATTAGGGGAAAGGTAGCTACTGAGGCTTATGGAACTGAGCATGGACTCACTTTCCCAAACTACCCAAGAGGAATTTTTGTCTTAATCTCTGTTGTGCACTTGTCCTATTAAGTTAAAAGTATTTCTTTTTGACTCATTTACTCTTTGAAGATATCCTGAGTATCATTGCTTGTTTCTTTCTATAGTCTATGAACAGAGAGTAGAATCTCCAGTAATTATTCATTTCATTACATACCTGTTCTTCCTTTGCACTCAAATAAGAGTCATTTGAGTGTGCCAGACTACTTGTAATCCCTAAACACTGAAGACGGAGACTCTCTTAAATGGCAAACTTCAGGTTCAAGAGAGACCTTGTCCTCAATATATAACACGGAGAGCCATTGAGAAAAATACCTGACATCTACCTCAGGCCCCAACATGCACTCTCATACACATTCACATGTACCCACATATACCTGTGTATCCACACACATGCAAATACACACACAAAATTTCAAATCACATGTACAAAATGGCTTATCCAATATGTGGTATCAAAACTTGAAGCCAGGTTCATTGACTAAATAAATAATCTAAACATCGAAACAGTATTTGTTTTGTTGTTGGTTTGTTTTGCTTTTCAATACAGAGTTTCACTATGTAGCCACTATGTAGTTAGCCTGCAGGTATATACAGTAGGCTGGCCTCAAACTCACAGGGATTTTTCTGCCTCTACCTCTGAGTGCTGTGATTAAAGATGAGTACCTCCATGATCAGCAATAGCAGTATTATTGAAATAATTCCAATTGAGAAGCACTACATGGGACAAAGCCAAGTTTCTTATACTGTCAAAATATATTTATATAAAGAGTGAGTGGTTTTACATTAGATTGCTTGTCTAGTATTCATAAGGTCTTGAGTTCCATCCTTAACACCACAGCAGAAAGAACAAAGAGCATAATCTGTGGTGTAAGTTGTGAATTTTTTTCCTTTGAAAGAATGTATTTCTTCTGTCCTCTTGAAAAGTATAATAGCAAGGTCAACACAGCAGCTGATCATGAGTCAGAAATATTAATTTACAACTTTCCCCTGACACATCTAGTTGCAACAAGCAATGGCACTATCAGAAACAAAAGGGTTTGCATCCAAGTGGCCCTGCAACCAAAATGCAGGATGCAGGAATACCAAGGGAAATCCTTCAAAATCTAAAATCAACTGGTTTTTGAAAAACCATGAATTAAAAAGGAAAATTTAGTTTAAAAATCATAATTATAGTAAATATGGCAAAATTATAAATGCAAATATTAAACAGAAGAAATAACTATGAAAATGAAGGAAAAGTAGTACAAAATGTGAAAGAAAAGATAGAATTGTAAAAGTGTTGCAAAACCTCCTTTAAAAATATAATTGNTGCGGCAATGATCATGATTATCAGTGATGAAATATGAAACAGGAGCTTATTAGGAGGCTTAGAAATTAAAAGATCAGTCTATCACATCCTGAAATTCTTGGTCAATTATAAAAAGAACTAGACATTCAGCCAGGTGGTGGTGGCGCACGGCTTTAATCCCAGCTCAGGAGGCAGAGGCAGGTGGATCTCTGTGAGTTCGAGGCCAGCCTGGTCTACAAAGTGAGTTCCAGGACAGGCTCCAAAGCTACACAGAGAAACCCTGTCTCTAAAACGAAAACAACAAAAACAACAACAACATTTAATATGTATAAAGTATTTAGAATGACCTGTGGATCATTTTTGTTTCCAGAAAGGTGATCAAGGTGATTCTTAATCAAATTTTGTCTAAGAAAAAAATTTCTATTTATAGGAAATATAAAAAATATCATAAGTTGTGATGCTGTAGAAACATCAAACACATCTAATAGTAGTGGTCATGTTCCATGATAACTATAGTGGCTTCTTAAAAAAGTTTCAGTGGCATAAATACATGAAGGATAGCTGGAGAGATGGTCCACCAGGTAAAGGCACTTGAGCTGACAACCTGGAACACACNTAACGAAAGGAGAGAACTAAGACCCCAAGTTGTCCTCTAAGTACCACATGCTATCTGTGCACATACACACATGTGCACACACATACAAACACACACACACACACACTGTTTAATTTTTTAAATTAACAAAACAGGAATAAATGACTATGATAGACTGGAAAATATTCTAAAATAATAAGAAGACCATCAACTTGGCTCAGCAGATAAAACTTCTTGCCACCAATGATGACCTAAATTTGATCTCTAAGGCCCACATAGTAGACAGAGAAAACTGACTCACACAAGTTGTCTTCTGACCTCCACAGAGACATGTTGCCCCCACATACAAATAAATAATAAATGGAAATTTAAAATAAAGTAACTTAAAAACAAAATTACTTAACAACAAATACACTATGTGAACATCTTGGATATTCTAATTAAATAGGTTTATTGTAAAAATAAAAAGAATGTTTTAAGGTAGTTAAATAATTTGACTAAAATTGGGTATTGGATAAAACAAAAGATTATGATGGATATTCTTGATGGTGTTAAGTGAGAGGATGGCATTGTAGTTATGTAAAATGATATCTTAAAAATACACCAGAAGTACATAGAAGTTAAGTAAGGATAAGTAAGGATAAGTAGTAGTTTCTTTGTTTATTGTATTTACATATACAATTTTTTCTCTAAAAGTTCAACAACCTAAATCTGCTTTAACTGATAAAGGGATAATGAAAATGTGGTACATAGACACTATGGAAGAGTATTCAATTGTAAAACAAAAATGAACTTTACAGGTAAATGAATGGAAATGGGAAATAGCACACTGAGTGATGTAACATAGACCCAGAAAGACAAATGTCATATATTCTTTCTAGCCTGGGGCTCCTAGCTCCAAATCATCAGAGGGGTATATATATGCTGTGTTAACTGCAGAATCCGGGAAAGTAAAGAAGGAACATGGCAGAGAAGCTATAGAGAACAGAATAGTAGGGTACAAGTGATTTGAAAAGGGACATGGAAAAACTCTCAGGCTTTCATTTGGGAGGAGGGGATAGGGAGGAGTCAATACATAAGGAAAGGAATGAGGAGGGTAAAATAACAGTAAGGATATCTAAAATTTCATAAGGGATTATATGGTTATCTTTCTACCTAAAATTGCATATTAGTCTGTGTATACATATATAGTTTAAATGAAATTTTCCCACCTGAGCTGACAATACTTCCCCCAAGAGCCATAGACTATCTAACAAACATGCTAATGCCAGGCATGAAAAGACCCCTGTGAGTTGTGATCAGGGAAGTCCATGAGACTTCCAAACATTGTAGGTTATTGCTGTTGCCTTTGGTTGCCTCCTAGGAGTTGAAGGTAAGTCCCTATTGCTGAAGACAGCATGTACCTTGGACACAGGAAACAGAGAATTTAATGTGGATCTGACTTAAATGTCTCCTTCCTGAGTACTAGGTTTCAGAGTGCCAGAAGGTGACAAGCTTCCAAGGGAGAAAAGCTACCAATAGTCCCATGCAGCTATGATGCCTATGAACTACAACAATGAGCAGAATGGCAGGATAACCCTAAGAGTGCAATAGGGGCAATCAGATCTTTGTGATAACCAGTAGCAATTCAATTGGACTTAAGCCCTGTTCAATACGAGGGAGATCATGCCTTGTAAGAAAAAGTTTTTCTATATCTAGTTGGGGCTCCCACATTGCTCAGACCCAAATAAACACACAAAGGCTTATATCATTTACAAACTTATGGCCTAATGGCTCAGGCTTCCCATTAGCTAGCTCTTACATCTTAAATTAACCCATTTCTATAAATCTATACTTGCCACCTTTACATCTTGCTTCTCCTGGCAGTGGCTAGCACCGTCTGCTCAGCTCTGCTTTCTACTTCCTCTCTCTCCAGTTAGAATGTCCCACCTAATTTATTCTGCCTCACCATTGGCCAACAGTTTTATTTATCAACCAATCAGAGCAACACACATTCACAGCATACAGAAAGGCATCCCCATAATTTGTCCTTTTCTTTCNATTTAAAAGGAAGGTTTTTAACTTTAACATAGTAAAATTACATAAAACAAAACAGTTATCAAGTAAGAAATATAGTTACAATATCTAGTCTATTTATATTTGGCAAATTTGAAAAAAAATATTCTATCTATCCTATATTTGTGAGTCTAAAGTTTTATATCTAATTTATCTTTTATCATAACCAAGGAAAATTATAACTATCTAGTCTTCAACTACATNAAAGACCTCAGAAGGATATAATACAACCTAAGTAAACAGGAAGAGTATTATAAGCAACTTCCAAAAATCTAGAATGACAGAGACAGCTGTCTGCCTGGACAGTCACCCAAAGTACCTCTGTGTCGTTGGGCATTGGGGCATCCATTTTCAGCCTCTAGGCCCAGAGTTTCTCAGTCATTTCTCTCTGTGTCCTGTAGAATTTCTGGCAATTTCCTCTGAGAAGCAGGAACCTGAAGGACCATCTTGTCTTGTAAAGTTCAGTGGTCACCTTTCCATGGTGACCATGCACCTTTCCTGCATGTCCAGTCAATATAACATTTTCTCAGACAGTCCAGGCAAGAACAATTTCTTGCCCAAATGGCTATTTTTGTCAAGAAGATAAATTCCATATGGAGTGTCTTTGATGCCCATCTTTCTCTTTGAAGTAAATTGGTGCTGCCAGGAGCAGATGTGTCTCACTGTCTAGAAAGTTTTTAAAAGATTTTAAATGCCATATTCTGTAGGTCTTTGAAGTGATTGAAGATTACCTACCTATTTGAAATATATCTATGTGTATCTAGAAAACTTAACTAACATGACTATAAGTTTGACTATCATAGAAGACTAATTATTAATCTCTATTTCTTAATTATCTATTTTAATTTAAATGAGTTAGCAAACATAATACCTTAAACAAGAGTGTATATATATATATATAACAAAATTAACTTTAAATTTGTATCAAAAAACTAAAATCTCTACCAATGTAAAACATTTAAAATAAGTTGTTGCTCTTTAAAAGTAGGTTCAACAATCCACCCTTTAATCCTAGCTATATCCTATATTTCGATATCATATCCCCCTTTCTTCTTTTAGAAAGAGATTGACTATGACCAATAACAATTTGTAACCAACAATCTAAACAAAGACAAACATCCATAATCCATTTTTGGGGAATGTGGGCATAGTTTTCTAGGCTACTTCCTGCTGATAGGGGGCACTGTATTCACTGGTAGTCTTATGGGGGTCTTGAGAAAATTTGAAATAATGGTCAAGTCCTGGGAAGACCTTTGTTGATAGGTACCATCTGTTAAGGTTCAGGAGTTCTGGCTTGATCAAATCTGATCCATCTTAACCTGGAACAAATCCATAGCTTCTTGCTTCCTGTAGAAACAAAAGCAGAGCTTCTTTTCCAAAGCAAAGTATCCTTAGGCATAAATTTTGAAATTGAGATACCTTTAAAATGTACATATTGATTTAATTCAGCTTTTATAATTAAATGTCTCTCTTTAATTAAAAATCCCAAAGACAACACAAGCCAGATTCTCTGTATAATATCCATTTTATGTGGCTTATTATGTTACTTTTACTGTCTCTTTAAAGACTTTATTTTTTAAAACTATCTATTTCTTTATATAACTGCATATATTTCTTTTTTTCCTCTCTTCCAAGCCTACGTAATATAAACCATTTAGAAGTTTATTCAATCTGAATCTGCCTTATTCTAAATCTATAATCCTTTTCTATCCAGGAAAGATTTTGAACTGCTAAACTGTGTGACTAAGACCAGCAGCNTTGACTGCTGACTCTGCCCACCTCAGCTTTCCAACATGGTGGAGATACCCAGGAGAGTCNCTTTTAAGCGCCAACTCTGGGGTCCATGCTGCCATCAGAATAGCATGCAGCTGGCCCATAAACTCTTTGTATGAGTGAAAGCTAAATCCACCATGCAGTGTGCTGCGCAGCTTGCAGAGGCCACTGTGTACAGCAGCAGGAATTTGCCATGGTACTTAGCTCAAGCCCGCATGCTGCGAACCTGCCATAGTGTAGCTCAAGTCTGCACACCACAGCATCTCTGTACCCTGGCATCTCTATATCTTAGCCTGCACAAGACATGAAGTACAAAGCTGTTCTTAGCTTAATTTTAGAATTTCTTTTTAAGTTCTCTCAAGTTTTAGGTGGAAAGTTTTGCCCCACGTTGGGCGCCATTTGTAAGAAAAAGTTTTTCTGTGTCCCGCCAGGGCTCCCTAGGCTGCTCAGACCCTAGTAAACACACAGAGGCTTATATCATTTACAAACTAATTACATAATGGCTCAGGCTTCCCATTAGCTAGCTTTTACATCTTAAATTAACCCATTTCTATAAATCTATACTTGCCATGTGGCTTGTGGCTTACCGATACCTTTACATCTTGCTTCTCTTGACAGTGGCTAGCACCGTCTGCTCAGCTCTGCTTTCTACTTCCTCTCTCTCCAGTTAGAATGTCCCATGAAAACTTATTCTGCCTCATCATTGGCCAACAATTTTATTTATCAACCAATCAGAGCAACACACATTCACAGCATACAGAAAGGCATCCCCACCGATGCCTGGTACAGGTATTATAACCAAGTACAAGGTCATGGACCTTTTAGAAGAAAATATAACCACAATACTAAATAGCATACGTTATAACTGTAATCTAAATATTTATCATTAGACTCAGAGATAAGTATATCTCTCACACATCATCAGAGAAACTTCTCCTTGCAACAATTGGAGGCCTCTGTCCAACCCATAAGATGTGGAGAACAAATGATAATATGGTGTTAGTCCTAGCTGGTATTTCTACAACTTACTCCTGCACCTAAGGCTTAGGGAACATTGCAGAAGAAAGAATGGGAAGATTGTAAGAGTCAGGGGAACAGGAAGTCTGTTATGAGAAATGTCTGGGAAGCTGTATCATGAAGTCTCATTGGTGTGGCTGCCTAAACAAGACCTGAACAAGGAGAACATCAAAAGACATACTAACATGGAAAAGGTAAATCTCACAGGATCCCAAACCTAAGCAAACAACTATTGGCAATTAAGGAATGCTGAGAACATAAGAAACAGTCTTCCAAAGTGAAGAGCACATCAAATGGTTATCAAATGCCAATTGGTAAGCCCTGAAAACATATACATGCAAGTAATATTATATGGAATGAACACATTGTAGTCATATATATATATATATGTATATGTATGTATGTATATGTATATATATGAATATATATTCTTAATAAATATGTATGACAATTTTTTAAAGTATAGATTTAAGAGAGAGTATGTATGGAGATCATGAGAAGGGTTGAAGAGAGAAAAAGAAAGAGGAAAATTATGTAACTATATTTTAATTCAAAAATTAATTTAAAAATGAAATTATAAAATATTATGAACCCAAAAAAGAAGAAACATAAATTGTATGTGGTTTACTCAAGAAATAAAATGAAGAGAATTTATAAATTTGCAGTGATAGAAGTTTAAGATGACACCTGGGACAAAAGAAGATATTTATTTATAACAGAAAACTGTAAATACATGCTAAATTTTTAAATATAGAAAAAATTGGAAAAAGTTTAATAGTCACAAATAAAGAAATAGAAAGCCAAAGCAATCCAAATAATCCAATATCTTTATAGCAAAAAAAGTACCTACCTGAGGCAGTTTGACATAATGACCTAATAAAATGAAGCCATGAATGCAATGGGATTTTTTGATCGGCATATATCCATTTCACACTGGGTTTTACAAGGATTACAAGATGGTTACATATGGAGTTGAGTTGGTATTCATTTGTAATAGCACATGAGAATAGATTTTTAAATGATGATTAATTTGGTAAAACTATTGTTAAATATGAATAGCACCCAATTAGCTTGGTTAGAAGTACGTAAACCATGGAAATTGGCAAATGTTACACGTCTGAGCACTTCATTTATTTTTTATTTTTTAGGTTATAGTGTAATTACATCATTTCTTCCTCCCCTTTTCCCCCTCAGAATCCTCCCATGTCCACTTCCCCTTGCTTTTTATCAAATTCATGGCTACTTTCTTTAACTGTTGATGTGTGTGCATGTGTGTATGTATGGTGTATTCCTAAATATATATCTGTACACACAAAAATGTATAGATAAGTATACATTTAAATACATGTATTTATTTTCCTAAATATGTATATGTGTGTACATATATTTATAATATATAAATGCAATCTATTCAGCCATATAATGTTACTTCAGGACTGAACATTTGGTATAGGATAGCCACTTGCTGTGCTCTTCCCTGTGGAAGAATATTTTTCCCACTCTCAGCATTCCTTAGTTGTTGGCAAAGTTTTTACCTAATATTGAGGCTGGATAGTCTTTTCCCTTTGCATGCTAGCATTTTTCTTTGTGTTGTCCTTGTTCAAGACAAGTTTGGCAGCTTTTTACTCATAGATAAGTATAATTCTCACCCCTTACTGAGATCTGAGAACTTTTGTTTTACAGGGTCAGTTTAATAACATAGCACTAATTTTTATTTAAAGACATTATCAATCATGCTCACTGATTAAAGGGAAATATCATCATATATTATCCCAAAATATGTATGGTAAAAATCAAAAACCTCTCTAAAAGCCTCTAGTAATTTAGAGTTATACAAGTTTTCTTGATCTTAAAAGGATTTTTTTCCAGAAAGCATCAGACCAATTAAATCCAATAATTCTACTAATAAGAGAAATAAAATCATATATTTAGCAATCATTAGTATTTTTTAAAACATTAGAATTCCTGGATAGTGCATTAGGAACACTGAGAAGAAAAAACTGATGGCATTAATTATTTTTAGCTAGTCAAGAGACCTGCCTTCCAACACATTAGCTAGTAACTTTATACCACCTGACCAAGTAAGAAAAAGGTGGAAATATCACAGGTGCATTTTATGAATGACATGAAGTTGTACAAATTTTCATGTATGAAATTCTAAAAGTGAATTATCCATCAATAAACTTAATATCTACTCAAGATTTCAATAAAAATTTATAGTATTTCTGAGCGTAAAGAGAGGCCTGTAGTATGTTCTTATGAGATGCCTCAGCATTGTGAGGCTATTAAATTATGTTGAAATTGTTGTTACCAGAATTCTTGATAAACCTGCATGTGGCAGGGTCTTATGCTGTTCCCTTTGGGGGAGGGGGTGAGTAGGTGCAGAGTCAATGACAAAGACTCTGGAAGAATGTTCAAGACAACAAGCTCAGTTTACTCAGGAAGAGGCAAGCCTTTATTACCCTTCACCCCATCCTGGGGGAAGGTCTGATGAATATGCATCTGCTGGTGTGACATGGCTGCCTCTCAGATCATGTCTCAGCTGTTGTTGCTAATACCCTTCGACAGTCCCAGGTTGGCTCTCAGAAAGTATCTTATTACTGGTTTGGGCCATCTGGCCCTCAGAACTCTTAGGGATGAGTCATCTCACAACTGCACACTGGATATCATGCACACATGAAAGAAAGATGTAACAGGAACCAAGAACTTTGACAGAAAACCAGTTGAAGAACTTGCATTGTTGATCTAAAGATACATTAGTTGATTACAATAATGTAGAATAGGCATAAAATAAATATATTTACAAATACAACAGCCAGAAACAAATTGATGTGATATAGAACAACCAAGTAATTTTGGGCAAAGAAATAATTAAAAATAAACTGAGTAAGGATTAAATATTTGTTTAGTAAATACTTGAGAGGCATTTTGTTCTATTTTGGAATTATGTTAGGCTAGACTCATTTCTTCCAAAGCACATGTGGATTAATGGCAGTTAAAATAAAAGAGAAAAAAAAGCACGAAAATATTTTTCAAATCTTGTGTTAAAGAAAACAGGAACATTACCATAGGCTGTTGGGGTGTGGCATATGTTCCCAAGCATCTCTGTACAGAGTATTACAAAAGCACCAACTTCTTTGTGAATTCTGAACATCAACTGAATACAAGACACAAATAAAAGTATTGACTTGAAGAGCAGTTTACCTCCTCTGTACTACAAAAGAAAGCTCAAGTTAAATATAGACGATGCTGTATAATAATTATTCTCTACTTTTTTACCAAAATATCCCTGTGGGGCCAGGTTCTCTTCATATATTTGTACATAAGTACATTTTACAAGGCATTATATGTAAGAATTGTTACTCAAATTCAGTCATCTTTTAGTAAGCTATTCAACCTAGCTTATTTTTTGTCTAAAAAGCAGGACCATATATATTGTCTGTTGCACATATGCCTGCACCTCCCAAATCACACACTCTATACCATATCTGTAAAATTGCCTTTAAATAAAAAGAAAACTTAGTGATAAAACTTCATACTACCCTAACATGGAAATTAACAACTAGTTAGCTGTGGTAAAATAATATAAAATAATGTTGCTTTAAGTATATCAAAGGCACCAGAGACCACAATGAGACAAAATAAATAAATTAACAGGAGAAAGAAAAGGTGTATTGTAGGTTTTTTAAATCTTTGGGTGCTTGCCACCTAGCTCCCAAATAAAAACATGCAAAGTTATTCTTACTTATGAATTCCCAGCTTTAGCTTGGCTTTCTAGCCAGCTTTACTAACTTACATTGTCCTGTTTCTCTTTAATTATGCTTTGCTTCTGGGCTTTTTACCTTTCTTTATTCTATATACCTTTCGTTCGTTTTTACTTTGTGGCTGACTGTGTGGCTAGGTAGCTGGCCCCTAGTGTCCTTGTCCTCCTCTCCGTCTCCTTTTCTTGCTCCTTCCCTCTCCCCCTAGATTTCACTTCCTATTTTATTCTCTCTATATGCCAGCCCCACCTATGTCTTTCTCCTGCCTACCTATTGAACATTCAGCTCTTTAGACCAAGTAATTGTTTTAGGCAGGGAAAGTACCATGGCTTTACAGAGTTAAACAAATGCCACATAAAAGAATGCTACACATCATTAAACAGATATTCCACAGCATAAACAAATGTAGCACATCTTCAACTAATATTCCACAACAGTGTAAGATTGTCCTAAAGGAGTAGAACTTCTTATTTGCATATATCATCATCATCTAGGTTGCAAAATATAATAGCAAATAATAATAATAAGCTGGCAGAATTAATAAACAAATTTAGAAAATAGGCATAACATACTTGGTAATAAGATGTCATTCTTATTTCTGTGTGCCAGAATTGGCAATGTTAAATTCAAGTAAAATTAGCACATAAAATTACCATGTAAAGAAATGAAAAACTTAGAGGAAAATTAAAGATTCTTATAATTTGCATTAAAACCACAGATCATGTCTTTTAAACATTAAAAACTTAAATACATAGAAAAAAGTACACTTTCCATGCCCTGGAATAGACAACGTTGTCCAAAGTCTCAAATTTTTGATTCAAAAATAACCTCAATCAGAAGTTCCCACAATTTTAGAATGTAAGTTTATAACAGTTTTCTAAAATTTATAGAACAGTTGAATCAGAGGAATAGTGAAGATAGCCTAAAACTGGACTGTGACAGAAGCAATTGATTGTAAACAATGTGGTGTAGTATCAAATGGGAGGAAAATAATCATGTAAATGGATTGTGTTCAAATGTATCCATGTGTAGAAAGATAAAACAACATCAAATCCAGAACTAAATTCAAAATAGATTATAAACCAAGTTATAAAGGTAAGCTGTATGTGTAGATGGTGAGAAACATCTATTTATTCAGTCCAGATAGGTCACAACAAAGAAACAATGCCACCCACGTGTAGCACAGTGAACCAATGAGTTTAATTAGGGTTATTTACAAGAGGGATTTTTAACAG
>LZPO01056957.1:0-13801 GCA_001675575.1 Neotoma lepida
CATGCCAGAGAAGGGGGCTGTTGGCAGAGAATCACATGGTCTCTGACCGTTTGTCATAATGTGACTTCCCAGTCAGTTCCATTTTCAGTTCATATTGATTGCTAACTTCCCTTTAAGGTGCCACAGGATGTGAAGATGAGAGTTGTGTAGTGGAAGCTTTGAGGAGAACCATAGCAAGTGTTATACATGTGACAGGTGCATCATGTATTTACTTCACAATTGCCTGTAGCACATTCCAGGATGTCTACCATTAATAAACTAATTTGTTGAAAATTATGTATCTGCAGGACTTAGCTTTGCTTTCTAAAAAGAAAGAATGGCTTCTTTCAGCACTATTCACTATTCTTTAGTATTCTACCCTATGCCAGGCATATATCTCTGTTTCTTTTACCACTCACCCTTATAACTCAACTGCACTTGACACCATCCACATTTGCTCTTGTTTGCAACTGGCCCCTGTGCTTTGGTACCACACCACACTCTTCAGACATTTACTTTCTTAGACCTTTTCTGACCTATCATTGCTTCCAGAACACCCAGTGCTCAACATTGTAACGTGAAAATCAGTTCCTCTAAAACCTCTGTGCTCATCCCTTTTTCTTGTCTTTCCTGGGCCCCTTGGTGATCCGTGCTGACAATAATCACCACCTCCTTAGAGCTCTGCACACATGTCTACACAGAAGAGTTCAGTTATATATATATAGCATTCACTGCAGCTGTATATTGTCAAGTTCATCTCCTCTTGGACTGTCAAATTCTTGAGTCTAGAATCTGTAGTTTGTATCAGACTTTTATGTCCAGCACCTGGTGAATGAGGCTCCATGGAACTCCATTAGTAAATCATTCCATGGGTAATGGACTCACATATCTGAAACTACAACTCTGGCACCTCTGACATGCACCCAATAATTGGAATCAGCTGGTCTTGTGTTCTGTCATGTAGCCTTGGATGGCACACTTTCAGCAGTACACTCCAGGCTTCAGCTAGCCAGGTTATATTATATAACTTTACAAAAATATTCTAGTATGTTTTCCTTACTTGAAATACTTTTTAATTGTATAATTTGTTTTCCCATATGAGAGATTATAAGTATTTCTGTAGGATTGATGCATTTGGTGAGGGAATCTTTGATGAAGACTGAGTGATAAAAGTCAAAGACACTGGTTGTTTTGTCATCTACAACTTCTGATGTTTACTGAAGACCAACCATGCTTCTGAATTAATTTGCTAGTTTCAAAAAGTAATCCATAAACTTGACTATTTGTTAATGATCCAGAATAATTCCCCAAAATACTGACAGCTGTCCATAGCATGCAATCCTCTTGCCCAGATTCTGATATATTTTGTTGATTGGGTCCTGACATTAGAATATATCCTTAAAAGAATTTGCAGAATGTTTTAATGAGTACCACACTGATTAAATATCTGGTTTACTGAATGCTAATTTACATTAAATACTAAATAAGAAATCACTATTTTAAATTATTTTTCCTAGGCTTTAAAGAAAGGATATTTCAACAGTCATTGTATAAAACACTTATAATGTATAANGTAAAATGTCTAAGGGTTACACTTATGCATTTGTTTGTTAAATCATTATTTCTACTGATATTTCTGATTAGCACCACTGTTAAAATGATTTTTGAAATTCTAGTTTTTGACCCATAGGTGGCACTATCAAACTGTATGGCACCCAAACTGCAGGGCTTTTCATGAAAGTGTTTTATGTATATCTCCATTAAGATGCCATTACAAGCCGCAGCTTTTAAAATTAAGTTTTAATTTCTCCACATGTTTTTCATTTNTGTGCTCTTTAATTACTAAAATGCTTAGCATAATGAATTCTGAAGCTATGGATTGATTTAATGCCACAATAAAGATTTTCTGCTTTGATTCTTAACTAGCTCACTGAACTGGTATCCATTAAATACCAGTGGACAGGATTTTATTAATGATAATATTGTTTCTCAGGCAGAAACGATGTAATCCATTGACTCTCCTATAGCAACAAAATCAAACTAGTGTCTGAAATTTTCTTTCTTTCTTTCCTTCTTTCTTTCTTTCTTTCTTTCTTCCTTCCTTCCTTCCTTCCTTCCTTCCTTCCTTCCTTCCTTCCTTCCTTTTACTCTTCTTTTCTTTTCTGAGCCAGGGTCTCCTTATATAACTGTGCTTCTCCTGGAACTTGCCGTTTATACAAGGCTAGTCTCAATGTCACAGAGGCAGGCCTGACTCTGCTTCTGCCTCCCCAGTGCTGGGATTGAAGTTGTGCACCATCATATCCAGATAATACTTGAGAATTTTAATGTTAAATTGAAATTCATTCTATGTTCAAGAACAATGTTAGGTTTCCTAGAAATCTAGGAAAAGAGATGTGTTAATTGATACTATGTACACCTAAACCTCATCTAATCTAACTATAACTAAATAGCATGCAGATTTTTGTTGAAAGACATGATTTGGCTCATCTCCTCCTTACATTACTCTCAAGATCACCATTTGAACTCAGGAATATTAGTATTGTATATGAGCAGATATCTATCATATGATTTGTTTTCGGTTAACAGCAAAGAAACTAAACTGCATTAATTTGGTCTAGCTCGATTCCAAATACTTCTGGAGAATTCTGTATGTGTGTGTGCTCACGTGTGTGTGTGTGTGTGTGTGTGTGTGTGCGCGTGTGCATGTACGTGTGCGTGTGCATGTGCCTGTATGTGTGATTGTAGGGGGAAGCCAGAACTCAACTCAAGGTACATTCCTCAGGAGCTCTACAACTTGTGTTCTGAGGGGTCTCTCACTGGGCCTGCTCACCAGTGAGCATCAGATGTGCCTGTCTCAGCTGCTGTAGTATGTAGATTGCAGACAGACTTCACTGGGCCCAGCTTTATACATGGATGCTAGATATAGAATTCAGGTCCTCATGGTTGTGTAGCAAAAGCTTTCCTGAGCCACCTTCTCAGCTCTCACATTTCTAGAATTTTCATCATAGATAAGATAATGGCCAGGCACAGTAGTTCATGTCTTTAATACCAGCACTTGAGGTAAAAGCAGGCTGATCTCTATGAGTTTGAAGCTAGCCTAGTCTATATAATGATCTCCAGGCCAGCCAGAGCTACNTAGTGAAACCTTGTCTCAACAACAAAATGATACCTAGAAATGTTTCAGACAAACAAAATCATCAAATATGCTTTAGGCCCAATTCAGACCAAGAAATTCATCCATACTTAGGAAAATTTAAACTTCTATGGAGGCAATGGGATCATATATAAGGATGTCTCTTGTCTGTATTTTATTGCTTTATCCTTAGATGTACCCTGAATTAGAAGGCTAAAAGGGAGTTTGATTTCTGAAATGCTACTTTTGGAAATATTTAGCTAACTAGCCTAGAAAATTATTTCTGAATCTCTAACTCAGATTGTGGACATAGCCTCATTTTCATAATATGTGGTTGCCTTCATTCTGGAAAACAATTTTCTCAGCGTAGAGTTATCTTTTTTTTCTCTAAAAAGTTAAGAAGTTCAATACAAATGTACACACTTACTCTTGTGGGTTTTATGCAATGTATTTCATCAAGGATTCCAAGAAGCAGTAGAAAGGGTGACATTCATATGACTTTTCACTACCAGTCTGCTCTGGCCATTTGTATTATAGCTAGTTTAAAAAACTCCTTCCATGGAAAATAACAACAGTGTATATGGTGGGGTTTCTTTTCCTAGTTTGTGTCTTTCGCTGAAATACAGCTCAGTCCTCTCCTTGCCCCACTTGCCTGTTCGCCCTTGTGTTCACAATGAGTCATTGGTCTTAGTCCCTTTCTTCTTCCCTCTGTTGTGCATTCTGCTCCTGTTCCATTCGGGAGCTGTGTTGTGTCACTTGCTTAGTAGTATTTGCTCTTCAGATAATGGCGGTATTACTAAAAGACAGTTTAAAAATGTTTCTCAATTAAACCCATTCACTTAAGAATAAATGTACAAGAAAAGTCATAATTATGGGATTCAATGGTTCTCGACTTCCAGTAGTAGGTGAGGTTCCCATGGAAGTGGAAGTACAGATTTAGAAATACAACACAGAAGAATAAGTCAAATATTAACCTTAATTATAAAACAAATGACTTTCAAAATTACCTATTTTTATTCTTAACTAGATCACTGAACTGGAATCCATTAAATACTAGTGGACAGGATTTTATTAATTTTTATTCAGGACTTTTATTAATTTTTATTCAGGAAAATAGAGATAAGAAAGGCACTGTTTTTTTTTTTTCCTGTGGAACTAGTTTAGAAAAGTTGCTATTTTTAAAGAGAAAAAAATGACAACATATCACAGGCTTTGTGAAGTTCAGCTGTGTTTTTACTAAACACATCTTCAGGTATTTGCATTACAAGCAAAGCAAGTGAATCATGAGGAGAAGCTACACCAGACATGTTTCAAACTCATCTGACCATAGAATAGCATCTCCTCCTGAGCAGGGAAGGGGTTTGCAAATACAGTTCTCTATGACAAATGCATTTAGGAAATGCTGCCTTTCACTTCTATTGTAATATAAAAAGACATAATTACAGACTTGAACNTCTTTTGCTGGAAAGCAAAGTACACTTCTTATATATTTGTCGGAGTCTAATAAAATTAGGGTGAAACTACAATGCATTCAATCTTTCATTCAGTTATGGGACTCATTTGTTGAACATCTAAAAAGAGCATAGAGAGAGGTATATGCCATAATCATACAAGGGAAAATTAGATAAAAATCTATCATTCAAGTAGCTCACAGCCTGGTGATAAAATATTTAATAACAAACACTGGTGAAGACTGCTGAAGCAGAGCCATCAGCTCTACTACACTCTTGCTATCAGGTTTCTTCCTGACTAAATATCCTAAGAACCATTTTCATACAACTTATGATTTTAATTTCTTTTTCTGCCCTTGGAATGGAAGTCTTTTACAATCCTGGAATATCTTTTTCAAGAATCTGATTTTCACCTCTTTCAAATGTTATCATCATCAGAAAAATGAATCTTTTGGTCTCTGATGCAAGACACAATCAAATAAGGCACTACTAGCAAACACAGATTACCAAACACTGGTCAACCTCCTCTCCTGATGCTCCCAATACTTTTCTACTACTTCAACCTAGCATTTCAAACTCTATCACCCCACTCTTTGGGAGAGCTGAGGTCATGTTCCTCCTTTTGTAATAGTGATCTTGCTTACAATAGTTGGGATAAGATCCTCCTCCATGTTGTATTACCTTCTGTTGTGAGATATTTGATTACATTGTAAAAGATATGTCATTGTGGATGGTTTAATAAAAAAACAAAATGGCCAATAGCTAGGCAGGAGGTATAACAGGGACTTCTAGACATAGAAAGCTCTGGGAAGAAGGAAGGCAGAGTCACCAGCCAGATGCAGAGGGATCATGACATGCAGGAGGAGAGGTAAAAGCCACAAGTCATGTGACAACGCATAGATTAATGAGAACAGGTTAATTTAAGTTAAAAGAGCTAGTGGGACAAGTCTAAGCTATAGGCAAAACTTTTATAGTTAACAATAAGTCTCTGTGTCTTTTTTTTGTGAGCTGGCAGCCCAAAGAAAAATCCATCTACAACCTTCTTTTCTTAATCTTGTCTAGTTTAATATTTAGTGAATCCAATGAACAATAAAGAAAGTTAAATGCAATGACATACATTAAATATTCTGAACATCACACTTGCTTATAGCCAGTGGGCATAGAAGAAAAGAACTGGCTTCAGGAGCCAGACATGACATGACACAATCTCAGTCTTACTATATGCATAGGTAGGCTTGGGGGAAATGTCTAATTTCGTGGAATGTGTCCCACTATCCATCTGTAAAATAAGGATAACAGGAACCTAATTTCTAGATCTACTCAGAGTAGGAAGAAGATAAACAGGAGGAAAATAGTTGCTTAAAAATGAACAAAAATATATATAGTATATATTTATAGATATATTTAACATATAGTATATATTAAAATGTAGTATATATTTAGAGACCAGTCTAGCAAAGCTGACAGATAGAAGATACTGAAGGCCCCACAGGACCTCTTGCTGAATTCTTTACTCTCGTTCTGGTTGGTTGCTACCTACTCTGTAGGAATAAGCTGCTCTAAAGTTCTGGGTTTCATGAAGATGAACTCTGTTGCTATTGTTCTTTCTTTGGCTTCTTATGGGTTTCCATGATTCTTTTACAAAAAAAAAATGTGTCCCTTAGCTATTTCCGAATTTTTGGCAAACAATCATTATTGCCCTGGATATCTCCTTCATATTAGACTGTTTTGGTCTAAAATTACCTTACTCTGACAAGCTGCCCCTGCCTGTTTCTCTTTTTAATTTTTGTATTTCAAAACTATATTATCATTGTTACTATTATTATTACTATTATTATTATTATTATTTAAAGAGAGAAAGAACACACATGCAAGTGCTGTGGTATGTGTGCAGTTGGGAATTAATTCTTTCCACTGTGGGTTTTGAGGTTTAACTCAGATTATTAGTTTTGTGTGGCAAGTGCTTTTATTCACTAGGCTATCTCAGAGAGCCCAAGTTGCTTCTTTCCAGAAAAATTGGAAAACTTTAGTCTTCTTAACTTCTACCTATTGACTGAAATGACAAACTTTNCCATCGTCAATAATGAGAAAGAAACATATGCAACCAAGGAAGATCCCCAGAAGAAATGCCATACAACTAAACTACTCTTTCTTCAAAAGGATAGGATTGTTTGTGAAAAGTGAATTATTATGAAACATTGTGCTTCAACAGGGCATCTTTTTTTCTAGTGGAAATAAACAATAGCTCTCTCAAACCACAGCACATTTGATTCACTGTCTTCAGTTGGAATTATATGACATGCACATTTATTATAACTTGGAATATACAATCTCTGGGGCTTACTAAGCTTATTAGTCTAAATACTGAATTTCACTGAGGAAATCTTAGAGGATAATGTTTTAAGCTTTATGAAAGAACATTAGACATATGCCAATGGCATGAAATACATGCCACTGGTATTATGACAATAAGTGAGTATATTTTTACATGTGATAGGTGATACACATGAAACTAGGCAATAATCATGATATTTTAAATAATCTTTTATATCAAACAGCATGAAGTAATTTCTTTAAATTAGTCCATGTCCACATGGTGCATGGTGTGAAAAGCAGAATAAGCTGTGCTTTCTGCATTCATAAAAAGAATTGAGAAAACAAATACTACTATGAACATTAACTACTGTCCTGAGGCAGATGAGTTTGAGGATCATTTCTGAGAACTGGAGATTTTCCTTGTCTTTATAAAGACTGCCTCAGTTAGGGTTTACTGCTGTGATTAGATGCTGTGATCAAATGCAATGGGGGAGGAAAGGGTTTATTTCACTCACAGCTCCACATACCAGTTCATCATCAAAATCATTCAGGGCAGCAACCTGGAGACAGGAGCTGGTGCAGAGGCAATGGAAGGGTGCTGCTTACTGGCTTGCTCCCTATGGCTTGCTCAGCCTGCTTTCTTATAGAACCCAGGACTACCAGCCCAGGAATGGCACCACCCACAATGGGCTGAGCCCTTCTCCATTAATCAGTAGTTAAGAAAATGCCTTACAGCTTTGCCTACAGCCCAGCCTTATGGAGGCATTTTCTTAATTGAGATCCCGTCCTCTCAGAGGACCTTAGCTTGTGTCCACTTGACATAGGACTATCCCGCACAAAGACAAAGTAAAATGTATATATGTATGAGAATAGGGACCAAACAATATATAGGGAAAAGGAAAATATATGTTAAAAGAGTAAATCCAATGGATGGAACTAGAAAGAAATCATCCTGAGTGAGATAACCCAGACCCAGAAAGATAAACATGGCAAGGCTTCCAGTGGTGGGACCGGGACACCAATTCAACCACAAAACCTTCCACCTGCTTGCAAAATGTGCTGTGGAACAGAAATTGTGGGAGAGGTCATCCAATGACTTATCTAATTTGGGGCCCACACCACTAGAGGGAGCCCATGTCCAACATTGCCTCCATGGCCAGGAACCACAAATTGGATTGCTCAGAGACCTAGGGTAGAACCAAATACAATTTGCAAAATACACACACACACACACACACACACACACACACACACACACACACACACACACATGAATAAATAAATAAATAAAATTTTAAAGAAAATCAGTGAAATGATTCCTAATGGTATTCTGCTATACTCACAAATGGGTGCCTAGTCCAGAGCCGCTGATAAGAGCATATGCAGAGACCCACAGCCAAGTATTAGGCAGAGAGAGACCCGGGTTGAAAGTCTCCATCAGGTCCCTCCCCTTGGAGCTTGGGGAACCCTGCTGAAGAGGAGGAGGAAGTGTGGAAACCAGATAGCTTGTGGAACCAACTAAGCAGGCCTCAGGGAGACTCAGAGACTGAAGTGGCAATCACGGAGCCTGCACGAGTCTGTGCTAGTTCCTTGACATATATGTTATACCTGTTACCTTGGTGTTTCTGTGGAACTCCTAACAGTTGGGAGTGGGGGTGTCTTGGAATCTTTTGTCTGCTCTTAAGACACTTTTCCTCTTACTGCTTTCCTTTCCAAGCCTAGATGTGAGGGTTTGTACCTGATCTTACTGTATCTTGTTATTCCGGGTTAGGTTGATGTCCCTGGAAGGCCTGGTCTTTTCTAGGGGGAGATGGGGAAATAGAGTGGGCTTGGGAGAGAGCAGAGGTGGGGGGACTGGGAGGAGTGATGGGAGGGGAAGATGCAGTCAAGATGTATTGTATGATAGAAGAATAAATACAAATTTAAAAAGGAGCAAATTCAAAACCAGAGTGTGAGGTTAAGATTATATTTTGTGAGAATAATGGGAAAATATAAAGTTATGTTCATAGCCCATAGTATTTAGGTTATAAGAGGTATCAAAAAGTCACTGAAAAAGGATAGAATTGCAGGAAAATCATTTTCAAGGAAGATTTTCCATATAGAATGGGTTGGAGGAAGGCAGTAAGATAGGAGGCGTACCCTGAAAGCCTAATACAGAAATGTAATGGATACTGGAGAGCTGTGATTTATTTTTAAGTCACCTGTACTGGTACAATGATTCAAGAAGAAGAAGAAGAGAAAAGGATAAGGTTTAGCTGCATAATGCATTTCCAATGGTGTGTATTCTAAATGATGTTTCAGATAGGTGACCCATCTGTCTAGAAATGCACATTTGGAAGCCACCCAAAGCGTGGACAAAAGAGTATAGGACCTCAAACATGCCAGTGAGAACAGTCTATGAAAAGGATGATGTCTGTGATCTAGGGGCAGAGATTAGGAAGTTCAATGAGCAGGCCATGTCTCTTGTCTTTGCCATTTCTGAGTGCCTCTCAAGCAATACAGGTAGCAAACGGATCCATGTTTGACACATTTAGGTACTGACCTCCTGATGATGTTGNTGTAAGTAATCCTGAGAGTTTACCAGAAAAATCACAAAGAGATGCTGTATTTAAGGAAAGACACTTGCTTTCTGTACAAATTTAGTTTTTTTCTGAAATTTGGAAAGTTACTGTCCTATTTTTCCTGGTGTGTCATGCCTATATAAGCATGGTATTCCATATTATGAAGCAAAAGTAATAAGAAAAATAAAAAAAGATGATGAGAGTTTTCAATAACAAAAAAAAATTACTAAAATCAAAACTGTGCCACGAAACTGTGGTATTGTCACTGCAGATTAAGAGGGGAATCACTTTTCGGTATAGCTCATTTTTAAGTAAGAGGAACGTTTTGAGAAAGTGGGTTTGTCTTTATTACTGTGTCATGTCTGGGTATTTGGTTTGATCTGATTCAGTCCATGACAGTGTTGCCAAGTTCAGTCATGTTTGAAATGTTTTGTACAGAATAAGTTTGGAAGTTGTAACATGAAACAGAGTTAGAGAGTTAGGTGATTAAATCTTGAAGGAATATTTAAAAATTAATATGCCTCACTTTCAGTTGAAGATTATATGATACATGTATATAGTTTTTATCATTCCTGTGAGGTCTCAGTTTCTTGCTCAATTCTTCACAATTATTTTCCACTATAAACCTTTGATGGATGAATTTTATCATTGCAGAAATTTCGAGACACTATGTGAAAAGGGGGACCACTAAAAGATCACATCCTTCATAATAAAATTACATAATAAAATCACAGTGGCCCTTGATAGGTTAATATAATTAATTCCTCCAAAATTTTTATGTGAAAATATCCAATTTTAATAGCATTAATCTCATTAAGTTTGCTCTTATTTTATGAGAAATATACAGCACCTGTGAGGCACTGTAAATGTTATAACTCCAGTTCCCTCTGGTGGCAGAACCTTCCAAGTGAGTCAGTCTGTCAGCAGCTCTCTGAGAGCTGTGGGCTGCCGAGAGACTCCAGAGGACTACAAAGGGCTTATTCTCATGGATTGCAAAGGCTTTGGAGAAAGCTTCTCACCTGCACCCTTGGGACAAGTACAGCTGAGGAAAGAGAAGAAAGCGAGATGATTTCCCATGTCACTTGTTTCTATGTAAAACTACGTTTAAGAGTTACTCTAACGAATCTTAAAGAGGATGTATTCTATAGGTGATTTGGAAAGTCACTCAAATAAATGAATGCTGCATTTCTTGAGCTAAGACATAGTCAAAAGCAAGGAAAATAATGAAAGAAACAATGCATGAGAGGTTAAAAAGGAACAAATACAACCTGCTCACTCCAAGGAGTGTTGATGTGATACAGTCTTTGACAAGACATGTGAAGGACCTGGTTTGTTTCAAACACCTTTAAAACATGGAGATTTTTCAGGTAAGTTGAGGCAAGNGAGTTTCTAAAATCTCTGAACAAATTCAGAAATTTAGGATCCTAACATTGTAGAATGAAGAAATGACCCAAAACTTCTTAGTCTATATTATTATTATTATTTCTAAATGCAGTTTATTGCTTTGAGATCAAAGCCAGAAGCACAAAATGGAATCATTTCCTGTCATGTTTGACACAACTCTAGATGTGGCCATATGACTCAACACACTCTATTTTCTGTAAAATGAAGATTAAAAAATGCTTTTGATTTGTGTAATACTACTGAAATTCAGCATTTTAAATATAACCATGTGCACTTTTGCTATTGGATCTTGAAGCCAAGAAAGTCTGTAGGATTATGAATTCCTCCAGGGTTCAAAAATTTTAATAATCCAGTAGGATAAGGTTTTGTTTTAAAATTCTTTGTAATCCACAGATTTAAAAAGTCATTAGGAGGTGTAAATGTCAAGGAGAACATATAAATGCACTAAACCCTGAAGTTATTTTGATGATAAATCCTCAATTTCTGCATCTCAAACAAAAATAAGCAGAAATCATCTGAAATGTTCAAATTATTTCCCCATTCAAGAAATTGCACCTTTCACGGCTCCCATACCAGTTACTTACTTAAAATTTATACTTCATTTATCATGGTTAACTAACGGCAATCACCCACTTCCATCTTCTTTATTGTTAATAAGAGCCATCCTATGAGGGGCCTGCAGAGGAGTGAGGCCCCAGCATCATTTATGANTTGTTTAATCATTCTGGTGAAAATCCTCAATTAGACATCCAAAAAAAGAGCAAATAGTGTAAATAGGGCTAGTGACGTGGGGGAAGAAGTCTAGTAGGCTCTCCAAACTGTCTTTGCTCATGAAAAGATGCTGTTGGCTCCTGATGTCTGACAGGTATATATTTCAATACCTCTGTTAGTGCATCATCAGTTTAGACACACTACTCAACCTAGATGACACTATGTATTTCTCTGTGTCCTGCACTTATTATTATACTATACAGAGGTAGGCTGTCCTTTCTTGTTCTATACCCTGATGTGTTCTTTGCATCCTAATCTTGTGCTTGAGGTTTACTGTTAAGTAATATTGTACTATTGCCAAACTTGATCTGAAGAGGTGAAAGGGCAGCTGGTTTATAGCACAGAAAATCCAGACAAAAGCAAAATCTGCAGGGCAAGGTAATTGAGAGATTTTATCATATTATTCAAGAAAGTAAGCATTTTAAAATGTAAATTTCATATTTCTGGAATTTTCCATTTAGTATTCTGAGGCTGTGCATGGTTGACCTCAAAGGTGTAGCCTTTTGCATATAAAAGAAAGGATTTGAGTTCTTAATTGGACTGCTTTCTTCTTAGACTCATGATATGTATTAATAAATACTCTCAATGTTTGAAATATGCCTAATTCACTTTTCTGCTAATTGCAGCCAAAATCAAGGTGAGTGATTGTATTAGTGACTTGTATTATTGTGGCAAAATCCCTGACAAAGACAATTTCAGAAAGGAAATGTTTAATTTGGCNTCAGTTCGATGTATAGCCCATTCTGTTGGGAAATTTCTGGCAGTAGGAGCTGGAGTAAGCTAGTTACATTGCTTCCTGTGGTCAGGAAGTAGAGAGCAATACACATCAGCCTTCAGCTGACTTTGTTTTATTTTGTGTGGCAATTAGGGTGAGTTTTTCCTACCCCTGTTAATCTAATCTAGAAAATCCCTCAGAGACATGCCCAAAGGCAGGATTCCAGATCTTGTCAATTTGACAATCCAGATTAACCATCACAGTGTGTGGTGGTTTGAGTAAGAATGGCTCGCATAGGCTCAGATATTTGAATGCTTNGTCATCAGGGAGTATAACTACTTGAGAAGAGTTAGAGGAAGTGTGGCTTTGTTAGAGTAGGTGTGGCCTTATTGGAGGAAGTGTGTCACTGGGGAGTGGGCTTTGAAGTTNCAAAGCTCAAGCCAGGCCAATGTCTCTCTCTCTTCCTGCTGCCCACTTATCTGGATATAGAACTCTCAGCTCCTTCTCCAGCTCCATGTCTGCTGCATGCCACCATGCTCACCACCATGATAATGGACTAAACCTCTGAAACTGTAAGCAAACCCCAATTAAATACTTTCTTTTGTGAGTTGCCATGATCATGGTATCGCTTCACAGCAATTGAACACTAACTGAGACACAGTGATAGAATTTGTCTCTGAATTTTCATGTGTTTAAGGTTAGAGTCATTCCTCAGGAAACTAATAGATTGATGTATACCAGGTTGGTCTTTATCAGTCTCCTGAGTTCTATGATCTTAGTAAGCACTTGAAATAGATAAGCGTCTGTGAAATTCCACTGTTATCAGCCTCTGCTCTTAGGTGCTTCCAATTTGGAACTGTACATGGTCTGCCATGTCCTTGGGTACCCCACTGGATCCCCCTGTACATTCATCCTTACTCTTGATTATTCCAGTTTCTTATTCTCCCACTGGCTTTTCTATGTGTCTCTCTGTCTCAGTCTGTCTGTTGCTCTCTTGGTTTCATAAAAAAAATAAAAAATAAAAATGGTGGTAGATCACTGAGAGGATTATACCATAACTAGATAAACTGTTCCTGCTAAAAGAATTTAACTCACTTCAATTTAATTTAAAAAATTTCATTTCACTTCAATAGGTTAACTTTTAGAATTTAGTTCTGATTTAAGATTGTTTCAGTGTTCAGTAATTTTCATGGCATTTTCTGGCAGCCCTCTGCATTGCACACCCAAATTAGTTAGATATACGCAAAAGTGAATTGGTCCTTTCAGCATGAGCCTTGTGTAGCCAGAAGTTTCTCTGGTCCCACTCAACCCCACAGTACCACAGCTTCTTATAAAACAATCACTTAAAGGCTTAATATTATTTACAATCGATATAGTTTATGGCAGACTTCTTGCTAGCTAGCTCTTATAACTTAACCCATTTCTATTAATTTATAAGTTGCCACGTGGCTGTGGCATTACCAGTCTGCTG
>LZPO01056962.1:0-13725 GCA_001675575.1 Neotoma lepida
TCTTGTTAACATGTAAATAATTTATGCACAACACACTTCCTCTATTTACCCAACTTACTATATTGAAGCAACTGTCTTGATGGAACCCAGATTGATATATTGTGTGTTTCTGTACTAAAAGTAAAGAAGGCATTTTATGAATATTGAACAGAACCTACTTCATAACAGTTTTTAAAGTATTTTATGAATATAGACAATCTGAGCCATGGGATATGATGTAATTCTACATAACAGAGTTCATAGAAAGAAGATAACTCCTCAAACAGAATTCTATTAGACTCCTGAGAAATATGCATTGGGGCTTTTCTAGCACTTTAACTTTATAAGCATATCTCACATTTAATTGTGCATATTACTATTGTAGTACTATAGTAAATATAGCAGGAATGAAAATAAAGAAATAAGGATGCTTCCTAAAACAATCTGTCTTTGCTGCAATGCACTTTTTTCCTCTAACATTTTAGTTTCAGATATGCCATTTTGTTTCTTTGAGAAGCAATTGCCAACTTCCATATTATTTCATAGAAAATTTATAATATCTACATAATGGTATTTTTTTCTATATGCAAAATTAGTTTTCCCCACAGGAAAAGATAAGATCAAACAAAATCTGTGCAATAACAAGTTGAAATAATTTATTAAAAGTTGATAACATCAAGCCTATGGAATATAATGCTACTTGATTAATTATTATATTAACTTTACTCAAGAAATAATTACCGTAGAAATTGTTCATTTTTTTGAGCACAGACAAATAGTGAGAAAAAGAGGCA
Organism: Neotoma lepida; assembly: GCA_001675575.1. Classification (NCBI taxonomy): domain Eukaryota; kingdom Metazoa; phylum Chordata; class Mammalia; order Rodentia; family Cricetidae; genus Neotoma; species Neotoma lepida. The sequence goes on from LZPO01056962.1 coordinate 774, forward strand.
GTTCAGTGATGTGTAATAAGTCAAACTTGGTAGAATCAAAATGGTACTATAATTTATCTCACTGGGGATGAAAAAGATGTCTTACTAGGTAATGTGCTTACCACATAATCCTGAGGGTCACCCATGTAAAAAGCTGGATACAGCTTGCTCTTCACCTCAAATAGGGCAGACCTCAAATGTTGACCTCTAGCCTTGCGCACATGTACATTGGCAAGCACACCTGCACATACATCCACCATATATATATATATATATATATATATATATATATATACAAATAAAAAATTTTGTTTATACTATTATGTACATTGGAAGCATTGGTCTCTGACCATGTATGTTGAAACTATGCACTAGAAATACTAAGGCTGAAAGAGATATATTTACAGGAAGTTTTTCAATGTATAAAAGGATAACTATACATTATTGTGAATATTGTGGTAAATCATTTCCATGAGAAGCATGGTATATTTTGTATGAGTACCACTTTCTTCTCAACATAAGCTGATGATATCTGATTAGATAGATTTTAGTATTTTCAGTGTTAAAAGATTCAGATCAGACAGATATTCCACTCTGGAGTTTCTTAGAGTGTCTAAAACTCAGAAGGACTGCAATTATTTTAGGAAGTTTTCCATATATTGTTTCTTAAGTTATACCTTTAGCTGTCATTAGATGACAATGAATCTAAAATGTAGCTATTCTTTGTTAATATTAAAAACAGCTATAATTTTGGGAAGCAGTTGAATCCTCCAATAGAAATTGCAAAGCCCAACAAAATACATAGCAGAAGAAATATCCACCTCTTACGCAAGAGACTAGCCATAGAAGTTCCAGTTCAGAGGACCCAAAAGCCATTCAATAGTTGTCTCCACAGCCTCCCTAGCCTAAAGGTAAATGGGTGATGGGTGCTCTTGATTCTCATTATAACAGTTTGGATATTGACTAAGTGATAACCACATCACACAAGGTAATAAACTTCCAGCACATTCCATGTTCTGGCTTACTCATCCTTTGAGCAGTGTATGTGGTGTTTCAGGGTCTTGTTATGAATTATTTATTTTTCAAATGGAAACAGCAATCCTTATGGGTAGAAGTTCTTAGAAAAAAGTGCATAGCTATAGTTNTGACATCTTCATCAGTCAAGGCTTGGTGAGGATTTATCTGACATTTTTTAAGTGTGAAGCATTAGTTTTGGCCCAGAAAATACCAGGTTTCAAAGCTAAAATTTCATACATTTTGTATTTCTCCTACACAGAGTTTGCTGTTTTTCTGTCTTTCTTGGTGTCTTTGAAGGACAAATTTTGAAAATTTCTAGAAACATAATACATGTTTTTTTCATCTTATGTGGTATCAATGATTTTATAAATCTATTCATAAACATAAATGCCCTATGTAAGTCTGTTCTCAAGAGAATTTTATTGTGGATCTCCACTTAAAGAGTCACCTTTACAGTAAATATTATTCTGCATTTCTATATATGAACTTCATAATTTTATCAGTTTTTAATTCCTATATAAGTTATTACCTTAATATATTCCTGAAAAATATGACTTGAGTGAGCACAAGAAATCAAGAGAAATGATAGTATGTTCATACATACAAACCTAATCAAAGTATTAGGCCTACTTAAAGAGATCCCAGTGCTATGATTTTGTATGATATTAAGTCTCGATTGCATGTTCTCCAAAATTGGTTAGAATATTTTAGCTCAGTATAGTTCTAAAATCCTCAGCATGCCATGATGAGCCAATATAATTCTAGCTCTTCTTGCCCTTAGCTTCTCCAACTATATATGTGTATATGTGTGTTGTGTGTTTACTTTGTCTTTTGACTTAGTTATTAATTTACTTTGTCCCTTTGATTGAAATAGACTCTTTTCTCATATATCTAGATAGCAGTTTCCCATCCCTTTACTTCTCCCAGTTGCTCCCCACTTCCTCTTCCATCCAGATCCACTCCCTTTTCTGTCTTATTAGAAAAGAACAGGCTAGTAATAGATAACAACAAAACATAACAAAATAAAATATAAGATAAGTTTTAAAAGATCACATTAAAGTTGGACAAGGCAACTCAACAGAAGGAAAAGTCTCCAAAGAGCAGAGACAAAAATTAGAGACCCACTTGTTTACCCGCTCAGGAGTCCCCTAAAAATACTAAACTGAATGCTATAATATATATACAGAGTACCTGGTGCAGACCCCTGGGTGCCCTGTGCTTGCTGCTTCAGTCTCTGTGAGCTCATATGAGCTTAGCATAGTTGATTTAGAGGAATTTGGTCTCCTGGTGTCCTCCATCCCCTCTGGCTCTTACACTCTTTCTGCCTCTTCTTCTGCAGACTTCCCTGAGGTCTGAGGAGATGCGTTTAATGGGGACATTCTATTTAGAGCTATGTATTCCAAGGTCTCTCTCTCAGCTTGATGTCTGGCTGTGGGTCTCTATTTATTTCCATCTGCTGCAGGAGAAAGCTTCTCTGATGATGACTGAATAAGGCACTGATCTGTAAGTGTAGCTGAATATCATTAGGAATCATTTTATTACTACTTATTATGCATTCATTTTTGACCAGTTATATTTAGTTTTACCCTAGATCTAGGCTATCTAGTCTCTGGTTCTTGGTTAACCATTCAGTGTTGCTTTTGGGTTTGAGCTCATGGAGGCCTCAAGTCAAATCAGGTATTGGTTGGTTACTCCTACAAGCTTAGTGCCACTATTGCCCTAGCATATTTTGCAGGCAGGACAATATTGTAGATTAAAGGGTTTGTGTCTGGTTTTGTGTTTATGTTTCTCTTTTGGTAGCCTTGAACTCATTGGCATAGGACAAGACTTTCTGAACAGAAAACCAGTAATGAAGGCACTAACATCAACAATTAATAATGGGACCTCATGAAACTGAAAACCTTCTGTAAGATAAAGGACACTGTCATTTGGGCAAAGCAGCAGACCACAGAATGGGAACAGATTTTTACCAATTCCACATCCCATAGAGGGCCAAAATATATAAAGAACACAAGAGCTGGATGTGGTGGTGTACACCTTTGATCCCAGCAATCAGGAGGCAGGGGCAAGTGGATTTCTGTGAGTTAGAGGCCAGTCTGGTCTACGAAGTGAGTTCCAGGAAAGCTAGGAACTTTACACAGAGAAACCCTTTCTCAAAAAACCAAGAAGAAGAAGGAGGAAGTTGAGGAGGAAGAAGAAGAATTCAGGAACTTGATAGCAAAACACAAATAATCCAATTTAAAAATGTGGTACCAAGTGTAAACAGAGAATTCTCAGTAGTGGAAACTCAAAGGACTGCGAAGCACTTAAAGCAGTGTTCAACATCCTTAGCCATCAGGAAAATGCAAATCAAAACTACTTTGAGATTCTTCTTACACATGTCAGAATGACTAAGATCAATAGCACAAGTAACAGCTTATGCTGGTTAGGATGTGGAATAAGGGGAACACTCCTCCATTGCTGATGGGAGTAAAAACTTGTACAGCCACCATGGAAATCAATATGGTTGTACTTCAGAATTTGGGACTCCATATACCTCAAAATCCAACTATACCACTCTTGGGTGTATACCCAAAGGACTCTCCATTCTACCACGAGAACACCTGCTCAACCATGTTCATTGCTGCTCTATTCCTAATAGCCAGAAATTGGAAACAACCTGTATGTCCCTCAACAGAAGAATAAATAACGAAAATGTGGTACTTTTACACAATGGAGTATTACTCANCTGTTTAAAAAAAAATGACATCCTGAAATTTATAGGCAAATGGATGGAACTAGAAAACATTATCCTGAGTGAGGAACTCAGATCCATAAGAAAATTTAGATATTTATTTGCTTATAGTAGATATTAACCATAAAGTAAATGATAACTACGCTACACTCTATAAACCTAGAGAGGTTAGGCATGGAGAAAGGAACTGGGGGGACACGTGGGTCTCCTTGGGAGGGAGAAATAGTATAGATTTGAGGAGTGGACTAGGGGCGAGGCAGAATGGCACATAGAATCAGATGGGGACACAGAGGATATATGGATGGCGTTGGGGGAGGGAATGCAGAGAGAGACAGCTGGAAATGAGGGGCATTTGAATGGTGGTATGGAAGCCTAGTGCCATGGAAACCTGAAATATATGAAGGATAACGTAATCAAGTCTCCAAATAATGGGGGACATGGAGTCCCAACTGACCATTTCTTGTCACTAAANTGTTGGGGGACCAGCTGGGAGACCAGCTCCCACCTTTTACCCCGGCTACTCTTAGGGAGTGAGGGATAAGAGATTTACATAGAGGGGAGAGAAACAGATAGAAACACAGGATAACCTCGGGAGAACCTGGACCCTTATCCACCGTCCCCTTCTGTCTCTTCTAAAGGGCTGTTTATAGGAATGCCCAAGGGTGGAGCAAAAGACCGCCCCNTAGCTCAGCCAAGTGTAGACCCTTCCAATCACCTAGAAACCATGNACATGGTCAAGCAATCCTCTAATGCACCTCTGGGTAAAACCAGCTCAGAACTCACTAGGAAACCTTTGTGAGCCTCCAACATTAAACGAAGCTTCCAGTCCTGGGGCTGAGTTATCCAGTTGAATTGTTGGCCAAAGGGTCCCATGGAAATCACTAAACAACCCAGGCTGTTGCCAAGACAATAGGCTGCTTTCCATAAACTGAAAGCAAGTTTGCTTTGCTGAAGACCACTCCCACACAACTAATTGAGCATGGAGAGGTCTATCTGGTGCCTAAGAACCTTCACTCCTACATTCTAGTGTCTTTGGTATNGGAAGATACTCTCAGCTATGTATTTAAAAAGCAACTCTTGATCTTTCATAAGATCAAGGTTTGACAACTTCATCATTATATATTCTAACCACATTCTAATCTTCAGACCCACCCTACCTTTTTCAGAATTGAAAAGCGTTTAGAGTGCCTCTTCCTACAAATTTTTAAACTCTTTAAAGATGTCCAGGCCATGGATGATTTCTTATACATGTGTCACCATCTTAGAATTTTTATTCATGCCAGTATACATTACACACACACACACACACACACACACACACACACACACACGTACCTGCAGCTCGACCTAAGTTGCTAAATTACAAGGAAAAGATTATTAGACAATGTCCAGTTATTGAAGAATGCCAAAATTGTTTGTTTACTATAAAAGTCATAAAGTATATCATCTAAACTATAGGAAGGAATGAAGGAGAAAAATATATCCCCAAACCTCCAAAATGTGGTGAATAACATTAATTTATATGTTTGGAAAGCTCATATACTCCACATAGGAGAAATAATAGTTCTAAACAAGTTTGCAAAATAATTGAAAATTTAAAAAAAGGAAAAACAATCTTACAAACAGAAAAATAAAAAAAGATTGAATGTGTACAGCAGAGCCAGTCATTAATACCTGAATTCTAAGTAGATACAAAGCCAGAACTCTANGAAATTCTAAGACAAAAGAAAATAATAATCAAGAATTTTATATCTAGCAAAACTATCTTTAAATATCAAGATATGATATTTCTCAGATAAAGACAAATTTTTGATAATAAACATCATATATACATACTAAAGAAAAAATTTAAGCTAAAGGGAATTGAGAATAAACTGATTAAAATGATGAATAATAATAATAATAAATATGTTCAGCTCTAGTAATTATGTAGTGCCATTGTTTGAATATGAGTCACTTGTTAAAAATATAGTCCCTAGGGAGGGTCTTTGGTGNTTTGACAGAGCTTAGTAGAAGGGCTTTACATCTGTGATGTTGTTGTCTTGTAAGGGCTTATGGGATACTCCTGGTTCTCAGTTTGATTATGTTTCCTGGCCTATGAGTTGAATGATTTCCTTTAACACAGTCTCTGGCTGTGATGTGCTGCCCACTCTAGGACCCCCTATCATTGGGCCCTCTGGATCATTTAATGGCACTCACAAAATGTAAGAGAAAATAATCTTTATTGTTTTATAAGTTAATTAACTAAAGTGCGTCATTATGGTGACAGAAAGATGAATATCATATATAGGTGAATATACAGTATAAATATATAATAAGCCCAAATCAAAAAAGAAAGAAATTAATAATAAAATAGAAAAGAAAATGTTCTCTCTTGGTAGTATCTGATGTTGTGGTGTNTCCCAGGTAATTCTCTGCTCCCAGGCATGGGTCCGTGGGCTTCTTGGCTCAGACGTACAGTAGTCTGCATGGTGAGAAAGTGAGGCCCTTCCCCAAGGATAACCCTTCCAAACCTTTCCACCCCACAGCCTTTCTAGGCTACAAAGCTGACATGACCCACATCATCTGGAAAGTTGACAGGCCTACCTGGATCCAAGGTTCAAAAAGCAGAAATTGAGGCTATAACCATTGTTGAGACACCACCCATGGTTGTTTTGGGCCATTGCGGGATATCTGGAAACCCCACAATCCCTCTGCACCTTCAGGACAGTCTTTGCTGGACACATCAGTGATGAGTGTAAAAGACTTTTCTACAAGAATAGGCAGAAATCTAAGAATGCCATCACCAAATACTGCAAGAAATGGCAGGACAACATAAGCAAGACACATCTGGTAGAGGACTTCACCAGCACCAAGAAGTCCTGCCAACTCATCCAAATGAAGGCCACGCTCAAATGTGTCTGCTTCCTCTGTGCTAGAAGGAAGCCCACTTGAGGTAGATCCAAGTGGATACAGGCACTGTGGCTGAGAAACTAGACTGGGCCCAGAGAGGAAGCAGCAGCAGGTTCCTGTGAACCAGGTGTTCAGACAGAATGAGATGATTGATGTCTTCAGGATGACCAAAGGTAACAGCTACAAATAGGTCACCTGTTTTTGGCGTACAAAGAAGCTACCCTGCAAAACCCATCTAGGGTTGCTAGTATTGGAGCCTGGCACCCTGCCTGTGTGGTTTTCTCTGTGGCTCGAGCTTGGCAAAAAGGCTCAAGATCAACAAGATCTCCAAGATTGGTCAGGGCTAGCTCATCAAGGATGGCAAGATGATCAAGAGTAATGCTTCTGCCAACTATGACCTGTCTTACAAGAGTATTAACTCACTGGTGGCTTTGTCAGTTGTGTTGATAGGATCAATGACTTTGTAATGCTGAAGAGCAAAGGCAGTGTGGTGGAAACCAAGAAGGGAGTGCTCACCCTCCACAAATCCTTGCTGGTTCAGACCAAATGATGAGCTCTTGTGGAGATTGTCATGAAGTTCATTGATACCACCCCCAAGTTGGCCAAGGTCATTTCTAGACCATGTAAGGGAAGCGATCATTCATGAGACCACTCAAGAAAGCCCAAATTGCCAAGGAAGAAGGTGCTTAATGAGCTGGAAGCACCTTGTGCAGCTGGTTGGGTCTCAATACATTTTTCCAATGACAAAAAAAAAGTCAACAGTTTAGTTGAAATGAACCAGCCTGGAAATGCTAAGGTTAACAAGGCTAACCTAGGAAGTAATATAGAACTTGGATAGGCCTGTAACCATTAGATAAATAAGGGAATAACCATTAGATAAGGCCAAAGGGAAAGGAGGAAGGAAGAAGGAAGAAAAGAAACAGACAGACAGACCCTAAATACAGATGGTTTTCTTGATAAATTCTACCAAAAAAACTAAAGAAAAATAGCAGTCTTTCACACAATTTTCCAGAATATATTGAGAAAAAGAGAACACTTTTTAAAATGAGGATGAGGATGATACCTTGCAGTCAACAGACAAAAATATCACAACAAAACAAAAACCAAAATCAGTAATTACACTGAAAATAGACACCAAAGATCTTTAGCACACTATTCAAATACAGCAATATATGAAAGCATTTGTGCACCCTGATCAAGTAAGATTCTTCCCAGAAGTGCTAGGTTGACTTAAAAATTCAATAACCAATTAATGTAAAATATCGCATTAATAAAATATAAATTGGCTATCTTTTTTTTTCTCTGATAGCTGGATTCCTGTTCATTTGTTTTGTTTTGTTTTTACATTCCAACAGGTTTCCCCTCCCTTCTCTCTTCCTGGTTCCTCTCCCTTACCTCCTCCAATCCACTCCCCTTCCACTGTTTCTCTTTAAATATGGGTGGGATTCCCATGGATATCAGCCAGCCATGGTATATAAAGCTGCAGTGAGACTAGGCAACTCCTGTTATGGCTGGGTGAGGCAATGCAGTAGGTGAAATGGGTCCCAGAAGCAGTCACCAGAGTCAGAGATATTCCACTGCTCTCACTGTTAAGAGTCCAAGACAAAGACCAAGTTACACAATTGTAACATATATGCAGAGGGACTAGGTCAGAAGTGACCATCTTAATACATACATAAAAAAAAAACATTTAAAAAACCCAGTCTCTGTTTGTGACAGAAATCTCAACAAGTTAGTAACAGAGGGGACTTCTGAACCTCATGAAGGCATCTATGAAAAAAAAATCTATAATATAAATTTAGTGATGAAATCTTGCTGCTAAGATTGGGAAAGAGCAAGGTCATCAGGTCTGACCTATTGCATTTAACAATATAATAAACTTAAGTTCAGAATGATAATACAAGGAAGGAAAGGCAAAAAAGAAAAGGGAAGGAAATGGAGGCCCTAAGGGACGGAAATCAGTGGAAAACTGAAGTATAAAAAGATTTTTATTTGTGGATAATATAATCTGGCATATAGAAAACTATATGTAATGCACATAAACAACCTAAGAACTAATTAGGAGTTTGGCAAATTAACTAGATGCAAGTTCACTCTAGAAATCAGTTTTCTTTTTGCATACCAACAACAATGAAATTACAAAAATTCCATTTGCAATAGCATCAAAAACAATATTTTTTTCAGGAACTGACAAGCTAATTCAAACAGTTGAAAATGATGCAATAGTCAAATTACTTAATGAAAGGAAAACAAAATTAGATTAGATATACTATCTTATCTTAAAACTTACTGTTCAAAGTATAGTAAGGAAGAGACTGATATTGGAATGTAGAACAATGGGATGAAATTGAGAGTCCAGAAAATTAAACCTTAGTTTTGGTCAGTTGGCTCTTTTCAAAGGTACCAAGGCAATTTGGCAATGCTAAGTATGGTGCAAAGACTATATGACTACTTATATATTTTAAATACTTCACACCATCCTTAAAAATTAGCTCAAAATGCATTATGTACCTAAATTCAAGAGCTGGAATTGTTAAACTTTAAGAAGATGTTATAGAAGAAAATCTTCATGCCTTTGTGTTAGGCAAAACCAAAAAACCAAAACCTTGATTTTTAAAATACATAAATCCCAGTAATGATTGGACTGGCAAGATATGCCTGCTGGTGCAATAGTGGCACAAATGATATGGAAGTAGTCAATCACTATCTTATTGGATTTAATACTCACTCTGCAAGGTTGAATCCATTCTTGGTATTATTAACTAAGCCAAAAATTTGTGACTGGCTAGGTCATAGATCCTAGGGAAGTTCTAATACTATTATTTTTCTAAATGAACATAGTATTAAACTGTCCTGTAAGTTCCTATCTTTATACCCATAGATTAGTACATCTCTCAACCCTCATTTTAAAAGTTTGTTTTTGCAGTAGATGGTGATTAATACAGAGAACAACAGCTGGTCAATGTATCACAATCAGTATCACACCTTTTCCTCCCAAGATTCAGGGATTTTCAAAGCATAGAGAACAGAAAGATTGTAAGAGCCAGAAGTAGTGGATATGTGCAGTTAAACATTATTTATTGAACATTGTTGGAAAGTTGCACACATGAGCTCACATAGGTTATAACTGTGTGCACAACCTGTATATAGCTAGAAAAAAATCCAAGTCAAGAATTTCCATCCCTATCTGAGAATATATTGACAATTAATGGCTGCTGAAGGAAGTTAAGTAAGTTTTCTTCTAAGATGCTGCCCCTGAAAGGCTATCCATGCTCCAGTAAATGGTCCTACACCCTTGCATATACAAGCAGCATTAATTAGACTGAGTGATTTTCAAACAAAGAGAGCACATGAAGTTGGAGGGAATAGGGGAGAAATTGGAAGGGAGGGAATGGAGAGTGAATTTGATAAAAAAAAACACATATGCATGTATGAAATTTTCAATAAAAATGTGCCTACAAAAAAATGAATCAATAACTTGTACTTCAATAAAATTAAGAACTTTTCAACTTCATGATAGAAGTAAAATGATAAAGCATAGATAGTAGCTACAACATTTTGAACAGATTTACAAATCATCAATTTATCATACTTGTTAACGTTACTTATAAATCGTAAATTATCTTCATAAAGAAATATTCCATAGTATGATAAAGAATTCAATTTAAACTGTGACAATTTTGAATAAATATTTCACTGAAGAAGAAATAGGAATTGTAGTAAACACAGGAAAAGATGCTCAGCATGATTAACCCTAGGGAAAAGTGAACTTAAATTATAAGACACCACTTCTTACTTCTATAGTAGTTATAATTCTGTTTTTTAAAAAGGCACTGATAAGGCATCATGAAGATATGGAGAAATGGAACCCTACCACACAGCTGGTGAGAGTGCAGAATTGAATAATCCATTTAAAAAATGTTGGAAATTTCTTAACAATTAAAATAATCCAAGTCTTAGGACTTGGAAAACACAAAAAAATTGTCACAGACCAAAGAAACCAAGGGCACATCGCACAGCCAACAGAAAAAAGATACTAGTGGAAGACTTGGTAACATATATTATTTGGCNTTAACAGAACATTTACTAACATTAAGAGTCATTTTATTTCAGGTATGAAAAAAACAGCTATTTTTATAAAAAGTTATATTTTAGTAATGCATCCTAAAGTCTCTCTGGGTGAGTGATATGTTATCTGGCATTGCCTTTAAGCAGTCTGGTGGAAGAAGAACCAGTAAGGAGAATAGGTGGAAAATGAGTGTGTTGCTAGAGCATGGAATTCACTTACTATGCATTTTAACCCTTCCATATGTTGGAAATTTCCCATAATAATTTTTTTTCAAAAGGAAAATTCAATTGAAAAACTAAATTTACTATTTGCATTCTCTGTTGACCACAGTTACATCTTGTGCCTTTTAAGAATCAAATACGTACATGTCAAAATTAATAAGCCGTAAAAAGACTTACTGAACATGCAAAAATAACCTGAGCAAAATAAAATCAGGGCTGACCACTTGGGAAGACATTAAGAGAAGTGCTTGAGTTAGCAGAGCTCCTAAACTGTGATGCTTCTTGTTCTTCCCTTGAAGCTCTGTGGCCCAAGACATGCTGATATCTCAATTCCTGTCTAGGTGAGGATTTTAAAATGAGGGAGAGTGTGGTCAGAAGCCACCTTTGTTCCTACTCAGCGCTACAGGATCTATGGCATTTCACCACTCTTTATCCTTTTTATTGTTTGACTGAGGGCATTATTTGTGGCCTTGTGACTTGTAGCAGGCATCACTGTAAAATACGACATGTGCTGCTTCTCTAGAGTCTATGCAGAATCGAGTGCAAAGTCCAGAGCTGCATGCAGAGAGAATCCTTCTCCAGGTTTGGTAATTTATACTGATGTCACTGTATCGTTGGATATTGACTATAATCTATAAATCCTCGTAGTATTATTCTTACTTGAACATCTACCACTGATGTTAATTTTACTACTGCCTAAGATTAATTTTTTTTAAGGATTTTAGAAAGTGATATATCAGGAGAAATTTATTTTTAGTGATGACGCATCCTTCGTCGATCTGGTTTAAAGGTGGATTCAGTGTACAGTTGTGAACCTGAAAGTTGGAAGCGGTAAAGCAAAGAGTAGGGCCATGATAAGGCCCTGTCCTAATTTTCTGCCCTCAGAGTTATTTCACTTTTTTTAATGGCCTGCCTTCAAGCAATTTCTACCTAATATCAAGCAGTAGGCTGCTCAGTGACAAAGTTAATGGTTTGTTCATGTGGCAATGAAGAGGAGCAGTATTCATATCGAAGACAACTGGTCCCACTTCCAGGTCCATCCTTGGGCCAAGATACGTAGTCGCCAACAGTGAGTTGGCGACTGTATTTTTTGAGTTCTGGCGCAAAGCAAGATCCATCTGTTTTGCCCAGCCGTTTGCCTGAGTGCCACAGAACGGTCCTGTTATTAGGCTTATTTGTGGTCCTATTTGAGGTTAGGAATAATGTAAATAAACTTCAGTNCTCCTTTTGATGAATGCAGCACAGGAATTAAAAGTGGTGGTGTTGGTAGTGTAAGTGAGGCTGTGTCTATTTTCTCAATTGCTCTGTTTTCTTTGGATGAAGAAACAGACATTTAAGAATGAGTTTGTCATCTGGAAGAATAGTTGTGACCAAGTTTCCCTCAACAGGATACAAGATGTTATTTTTGAGCTTCATTACCCTCACCAGAGAGAGGGAGAGAGACAGAGACAGACAGAGGGAGAAGCAGGCAGAAATGGAGAAGAAAGCTAGTAACAGAGGACAGAGAGGGAGGGTGTGTATGACTTAATGCTGACTATTCACAATGAACTTTATGATTTTGAATAGTTCTGTTTACTCCACATCTGCTGGTTTGAGGAAAAGGAAATCTGACTGAACTGAACTGCTAGTTGTCAGTTAAATTCTTTGTAAGTGTGTATTCAGTCTGATTTCTCTCACCTTTTTTGAGCCAGACAGTAATTCAGTTTCACTGACCACATATTGTTGGTGAGAACAATACCAGTTGCGATTCAGATTTATCTTGAAATGGACACTTTTTATGTTTCTGAATCATTTATCAGGGGTTATTGTTATTCCATATCATTTTTGAGCACAGTTATTTTTGTCAGTGTCTTTCCTGAATGTTTGGTTGCCTTATAAGGATATATGTGCTCTCCTCTCCTCTCATTCAGTTGTCCCTGGTGACGCCTCCATAATTTCTGTCTTTACACTGGTGCATTTTTAGTCTAATTCAGGCTTTTGAGAAGCAGAGGGAAAGTTTAGGAAGTCAGTCAGTAATTTTTTTTTCAAAAATCTAATCCC
>LZPO01056963.1:0-13709 GCA_001675575.1 Neotoma lepida
GTGTGCCTCCTCCTGACCGTCCTCTCCACACCTCACTATATGCACTGTGTGCCTCCTCCTGACCGTCCTCTCCACACCTCACTATATGCACCGCCCCTTGGATAGCACTTGGTATCTCCAGATTCTGAGGCTTCCCTAAGTACAGTCTTAGAAAAAATGAGGAACTAAAATTTAACCAAGGATAACACTGCATATCCATCATGACTACAACTATGAACATGTAGCTACTCATTGGGTAGACTGAAAACCAGTTAACGTGAACAGCTGTGATAAAGACCATTGCTTAAACAGTTCCCTTCCAACATTTGGTACTTTCTCATCAAAATCTTTTTACTATATCCCAACTGACTAGTGTTTTTTAAAAGCTCCTCTAAAATACTCGGGATTAGGGAACACCACCAAGTAGGACTCCATGGGTCACAAAAGTTTGTCATGGGGCCACCTATTAACTCATGCCATAAAGAACAAAGACACCTGGTGCTAGTTCATACTGGCCTGCATTCCAATTCCTCACACCAATCTTCAGCTCGGTGTTTATGCTCAGCCCAAGGAATGATCTTCAACGAGTCACCATTCCAACTGAAATTTAAAAAAAAACAAAAAAAAACATAGCTTTTAAAATACAATCTAGCTAGCTACATAAAGCATATGACTAGAAATACATAGAAGGTACAGTCATGAGGATTCCTGTTCACACTATTCTAAGAGGTGCATGACAGAGAGTATACAATAAAATATATACATACATATACATATATGTATGTGTATATATATGTAACGAAAAGCACACTGCTTTTTTTCATCTTTTAACTATTTAAAAGGGAAATCCCAAAGAAAAAATTCAGTGATGAGTTAAAGGATGACATGAGCATGCGTTCATTCACGTGTCTAAAGAATAGTCAAGACCCTGCACTGTATGTTTCATTTCAACCCAAAGAGTCTTCTGCACACACACCAGCAATCTACCCCATGCTATTTCACTGAGATTCCAGTAACTATGGACATGGTCTGTCTGTGTCATCCTGGACAGCAGCTCACAAGCTCCACTGGAAATAAGGCACTGACTCTAAGAAAATTCATTTTAATTTTATTTATTATTATTAATTTCAATTTAAATAGCCACATATGACGAGATGCTGTCACCAATCCTCAGAACGCATGTAAAGCTGGAAGGAGAGAAGCCACTTCAAACAATTGTCCTCTGATCTCCATACACTTATGTGCACACATACACAATAACACCATATTCTTAAAAGAATCAGTTTAAAGGAAAATGGGGGTGAAGACATGTTAATATAGAGAGCAATTTGCTCCAAATCAACAGTCACAAAAAACAGAAACAGTGAAGGGCTTTGATCATTATCTGCAGAGTCCTCTTTTGCTCTAACAGCCACAGGTCCATCCATGTAAAAGAGAGAAACATGCTCAATTAAGAATAAAGACAAAACTTTAAAAAGAAAAGAAAAAACTTGAATTGGCCTGGTTATGCAGTTCAGTAAACTACTTTTTCTCGTATTTCAGACTATCCATTGTGGCATTTTCCTAAATGTAGCACTACCCTAGAGAAGGGAACAAATGCTCTTCCGTTGTGAAACCTGCTCTACACAAGAAACACTCCATCAACACTGGGAAGTTACGTTAGTAAAGACATTGGTCTTCATGTGAGAAAGAACAGGAAAGCACCCAAGGGGTCCGCAGTGGAGGCGGAGCTGAGGAGGTTGGGGAAGGAACAGCAATGGCACATCAATCAACAGCATCATGCCATCAGATACTGGCATAGAGCCAGAGCCTAGGACCCCCAATATAAAATAAGTTGATGAGATGCTCTACCACAAGTACAGCTTTTCAGCCAACACATAACAGACTAGACTAGTAAACCAAGTGCCAAAGACACACTGTGAACATATTTATGCTCAGATTTTTAAATAATGGAATCATTCAGATGCTGATATAGGGCAAAGCCATAGCATTATTCATTTATCACCAAACAGACTATTTTATTCCCTTTCCCGTCAGAACTATTTTATTGCAAACTGCTGGAATGAAAAGTGAGAAAGATAACATTTCACATGGAGATGATGGTGATGCCCACTCTGCCAAGTGAACAACAAATTAGCGCAATGAATCGAGAAAGAAAGAGTGCATCTCGGCAGCTATTATAACTTTTCAGATCAAAGCAGACACGGTTCCTTGAGCTACACAAAATGTTTTCAAAAAGAATTTCAGAAAAACATCTTACAAGCTGGTATTTGTGTTTTCTACAGAGGATATATAGTCCTTACTACAAAAGTCCTTATTACAACGGTTAGTAAGGACAGGGCCCTGGGCCAGGCAAGCGGAATGTGCAATGTAGTCTAGAAAACTGTAAGACACTTTTATGGGTCTCTGTTGATGAAATGAGTAGGAAACCCATTAAAGCAGTAAAACTAATTCTGCTCAGAGGCCCACAGTGAAAGGTAGACCTGGAGAGGTAATGACATGTAATGTTAGTAACGACGTGTTTTTCTTTACTAGCAAAGCTCAGCTAGCTCCCTCATCATGTCAGTAATGACCAGCAACACTCCTCAGTATTTACTGATCTCTTACTATGGCCCACACAGTACACAATGCTTTTAAAGTGCAATATCTCCACTCAGTCCTACCAATGTCAAAAGAAGCCAGCCAGGTTATTTTCTTCACCTTCCAGTGATAGCATGAATTATTAGTCTGAGGAAATGAACTTCCACCAAACATGGCTGACTTTCAGATCTGATCACCAATGCCTAGACAATAAAAAACAAAAGCAAGCATAGGGGTCTATCAAAGCTAACACTGAACACACAGGTCATCTCAGGCTACAGAGTGAGACTCTGTCTTAAAGAGTGGGAACATGCCAAAGAAAACAAGCAAAATTTCTTGTTGTTGCTTTGTTTTCTTGCAGCTATTACTACAAATTATTTTANAATCCCTTTTAGAAGATCATAGTACTGGCTGAAAGAGAATAGTAAGTTCTTAATTTATCTCAAATAATAACATCGAAGAGAAAGAAGGAAGGGTCTCTTCCCAAACTAGAATTAAGACTCCTTCATGGCAGGCTTCAGGATTAATCTCACTTGTCAACTTGAGGTCTAGAATAAAGGAAAACAGGCTTCTCAGGATGTTTGGGGGTATTACCTTTATCTGGTTAACTGTGGTGGGAAGACCCACCAACTGCAGGTGGCATCATTCCCTGGGGTGGGATACTGGCTCTTATGAAAACCGGGAAATGAACTGAGCACAAGCATTCATTACTCATGTTCTGCTTCCTGTCTGTGCATTCAACAAGAGCTTCAAGCTCTGGCCACCCTGACCTCTCAGCCATGATGGGTTGTACCTAAGAATCAAGAGCCACAAAACCATTTCTCCCTTAAGGTTGTTTTTATCCGATTATTTTATCACATCAACTCAAAAACTAACACAGCAGGGTTTTTACTTATTTTGTCTACTGCTATATCCTTAGCAACTAAAACAGTACCTGGCATTTAGCAGACTCTAAAAAAATATGTGTTTACTGAGTTAAATAATTAATAGGACAACAAAGAATTTAAAAAGTCTTCTCATGAATAATATAAAAAGTGAGAACTATAATATGGCAACAGAAGCAAATCGTCTATTCACAATAACAGAGTTATATTACTCCACAGTACAGACTTACATAGACCAGAATGAGATAAGGAATGACTTCCTAACCCTATTATTACACTGACGGAAGGCAAAGCTACATGTCTGGTTCAGGATGCTCGGGAACTCAAGTGTTTAGAGCATTTGTTTGTATTTCACTGTAAAGACAGGTGGGCATTTCACTGCATGTCAGACGGGGAGGGGAGGAGAAGAGAATAGAGTCACCTCTGAAACTCACGGCTACCATTCAGATATAAAATGTCCCCATAGGTTCATGCCTCAGGACATTTGGTCCCCAGATGATAACTGTTTGAGGAAAATGTTGAGCCCTTTGGGAGGTAGGGCCTGCTGGAAAAAAATTGGTTGGTTCATCTGTCTTCTTCTTCTATGTGGAGGAGTTCCCCCACTCCTCTCTTTCTTCCTGAATGCCACCAATGATAAGACCAGCTACTGCACATTTGTCCCTTCCCAACATTAAGGACTCTATCCCCTTCATAAGCCAGGATAAATCTCCCTCTGACAGTGTTTCTAGTCAATCTTCTGTCACAGTAATGAGCAAAGCAACACACCAGCCATTCTTCACAATTCAAAACAACTTACTCATTCACAAGATAAACAGAATGACAGAATGTTTAAGGAAATTTAGAGAAAAACCTTCTCATTAATTGTGTTGACCAATAAAATGCTAATCATGTAAGTCAACCGTCAATGTGAAATCACAGTTCACAAAACACTAGAAATCCTATTGTTACAACCCAGAACTGTCGAAATCTCAGCTACTCATGAAGCCTTTAAGCCAAGCTCTAGAAACACTGGGCTGCATGTATATATGCCTTCTTTGTTCATCTTTCTCTTCCTTTTTCACACCCCACTTGAATTCAGAAATTTAAATACATCATCTCCACTTTAAAAAAAAATAGCCTAGTAAACTGAAATTTTCTCTTTACAAAGCAGTGGCTGCTTTTGTTTGACTTTAGGATTCTTTGTATTAGAGCCCTGTTCACATATTTTTCTGAATAATTAACTATGCTGGTTTCATTTGAAGGTAGCATTTAACTGTCAGCAGGAAAGAAATGAATATGATAAGTTCTATTATAGTCAACAATCCTCTCACCAAATACTTCTTCCACTAAATATAAATGTTTTCTTTCAAGCAAACTGTATGAAGAACAGACTTCCAAAAGTTCTTTTGTCCATATTCTATGCCTTGGAAACAAAGGCTGGGTAGACAGTATATTGTCATTAATTGCTACCTTGTATGCATTGATTTTAAGATGTAGACTTCTATTTGTTTTTATTATTTAACAAAGAAGAGAATGTTCTGGCAAATAAAGCCTCCAAAATAAGGATAATCTGGACCTACATACATAACTACATTGGGTTATCATCACGAAACAAGTCAAGATGATCATCACATACTCAGTGGGAAACCCATCACAGAGCCAGTTACCACTCTCAGCACCAAGACAGAAAAAGACCTGCCCCAAGGCATCATTCTGAGTCTAGACTTGCAGAAGATTAAATTAGTATATATAAAGTTCTTAAATGGCTCCCAGCACAAAGTAAATGTTCAGTACTAACCATTATACTATTTCTAACACCAGCATGAAGGTTGTTTCTAATCATAAATATAAGATAAATATGATTTTAGTTAACATTGTAAGATGTACTGTATGGTAAGCTATAACATCATACTAGTAATTTTCAAAAAGATTGGTCTTCCTGCCCAATGCTTAATACCAGGTATAAAAATGAGAAAGAAATTATTTGAGTATCTTAGAGCACTAGTTTGAAAAACTCATTACAGTTTAAGAAAAAGACATGAAGTCCAATTGGATTTCCACTACAGAGCTTCCCAGAAAAGTCAGTTATGAAATTAAGAATGTTCCATATGAGATGATTAATGTCAACAACCAATGAGTAGATATCACTAGAATAAAATTGCTATCTTCCACCATTACTACCTCCAGCATAATGAAAAGTTGGCTCTAATTTTGAAAAAGAGACAATGAAGGTCCTGAGACCAAAGTAGGATAACTTGGTTTGCCATACGGGAAGTGACACAGAAAAGAAGGCATCCACAAACCTAGGTGCAATGTTTTTTAACTTTGTCAAAAATAAGTCTAACTGGCAAACATTAAAATGTCTCAAAAATAAAACATTCATGGGATAAGCATTATAATAAGAAGTTAGTGTTACAGAAATAAGATAGACATAAATACATGCTTTATTTATTGTGTAATACTCATATTTGCAACACTGCATTTTGTTTGTCAGATCTGTTGACATTATGACAAATATCCAAGAAAGCAAGGATGATTTGAGTCTGTGGTTTCAGAGGTCTCACACTGACTCCAACACTCTGGGACTGAGATAAGGCAGAACCTCCGAGGGAGAGGGCAGGATGGAAGCAGGACTGCTCACTTTATAAAAGCCAAGAGAGAGAAGTAACACTACGGGGCCGAGGCCAACACACCTTCGAAGGCATAGTCCACTTGCTCCAACTAGGTCCCACCTAAAGTTCTACAAAAGTTCCAAAAGTGCTCAGCTCCATGTGATACAATCATCCTCAGAAAGCACTCATATACATCTAGCTGGGCTTTATTAATCCCCTGGAGTGTCTCAGTTCAATCAAGCTAACATCATTACATGTCACATGCATCAGAAGGAAATAGGAGACCAAATCAAAATCTCTTAAGTACAGCTAATAGGAGGCAACTACATTCAAGGGTGTCAATATGTCATTTGGGGAGGGAGAATATCTATTAAATGTGATGGTGCTGGAGCACTATAATGTAAGGACTGATAAGGACTATTCTCATCAAAAGGCCCCTGCTACCAAATAAGAAGGAATCAAAGAGAACAACCCAGTAACTCTTGCGCCCTAACCTTTATGGCCTAGGTTAATACAAAACCATGATGAAATCCTTACTCCACATTACTTAACACCAACCAGACCCTGACCAATCTTATTTGGTCTATTAACTACACCAGGAAAACCACAGCCAGGACAAAGATACAAACAGATGACATCTGAATTATCAATCACAAAGCTGAAACATTCCAAAGGGCTCAGGAAGTGTACAGGTAGACATTACTAACTGGGACCCTATATGAGTTTATAGTGCTCATAGATTTGAAATAGTATCGAAGGAGGATAATTATGTTTTTATATCCTACTCATTCATATAACCAAAAGCCAGCACAAATAACATAATGGCCAAGCAAAACCACAAACCACAGGAAGACTAATTTCTTCATTGTCACCTTCAAAATCTCTGCATATTCCTGCCTGGAGTGCTACACTGAGTGCCTCTGAAAGCAGCAGATACACTAGAAATGAAACAATACAGAGACCCATGGGCCTGTGCTCAACAGGCCTTTCACACACTGTCTACAAAGCTCCCCGACTCTGCACAGCATGACTCTGTCTATATAGTACTTAATAAGAGTGAGCATAAAGTTTCAAATAATCAACTGTTAGATATCCTAAATGTGTGTGCACATGTATATATGTATGTATGTATACATAACATATATATATATATGTATTCAGCAGTCCTTATAGACAAAAAACTACCTTTCCTGCTTCATAGTACAGACACAAAAATACAAAGCAATTTGTTAAAGATCAGGCAGCTATTAAGATGTTTTGAACCTGGATGTCTAGTTCCAGAATATATGTTCTTAGCCATTCCAAGACCTAATCTCTAAGTATTCTGCCTTTCACAGCTCAACTCCTGCCTTACTTACAATCATTCCATTCCACACTACCTACTTTTTTTGTAGAGCCTCACATTTATCACTAGATAATTCATCCGACATTACCCTTACTTAATCTTCTGACAGTATAGGTGGTCTAGTCCTTACATTTTCCTGGAGTTCTTATGTATTATCTCCTTAGTTTCCTAGAATATATTCTGTCCCTTCACTAAAAGTAAATATTTCTGGTAAATAACTCTACATCGATCATGTTCCTAGTATACATAGTAATAACATATGATGATAACTGAAATGAATGTATGTAAGTGCACTGTTTCATTTAATCCTCAACAGAACATCCCATGAGCTGTACGTCACAATTATAAATGTACAGATATATAATTCATGAGGTCAAAAATCATCACTGAAAAAATAAATGTCAAGAAACAATGTGTAGGAACAGATCCAATGATATTCTCCAATTTAGGGTATGTCAAATCCAAGTGCTCAAAAAAATCGTAAGAACTAGAAATATAAAATTAAATCAAGGTTTACAAATTTACTAAATAACTTTTACAATGTCAGTTAGAGAGGAAAACCAAACACTAAGACCACTGAGTTATAAATAACTAGTGTTTATCTACAGATAGCTATTTTATTTGGATACAGAGCTTTCAAACCACGCTACTTTAAATTACAAACAGCTCATGATTTAATCAAGCCAGCATTACTCAAGACGCCTATTGTTACTCCAACATTTGAAGAATCCAATGACAAAAGACGTGGGAAGAGGAGAGGGAGGGAAGAGGGAGGGAGGGAGGGAGGGAGGAAGAGAGGGAAGGAGAGAAGGAGAGAAGGAGGGGAGAAATACCATGTTATAGGATAAAGACAGGAAAAGTTAAGAGAACAGTGGAAGAGAAAGGAGGCTGACAACCCAGAGTTTAGGTGGAATTTGTTGGCGCTGAGAGTTGAGAATTCTGACACAACATTTTCGAAGAAGACACCCTATGTAGAAACAATATTCCTTTTACAAATGCTTCAAATTGCCTAAGTGTATATGTCCTTTACACTTGCTCCTTTGTCAGCTAGGAACCTGTACCTGCCTGAGACGCTCACAAGATGAACAACAGTTCACCATCAAAACAAGTCTTAACTCCCTTGATCTACTACAGAAAGGACTCATTTGACTCTAGTGATTGCTAGCTTTGTCTTTTCGGTCTGTATTTCTTCCCACTGCACTCCAGGTACTAACCTAGGGTCTCTATTACATAAAAGTTAATTCCTGGAGCTGACATGATGGGACGGGGAAAGTACTGGCTGAGGGTGCATGAGAACCGGAGATCCTCAGTACCCACGTGAAGAGCTGCACTTGATGGCTCTTACCATGTAACCATGGCACGAGGGTGAGAGGGGGAGAGACAGGCAGATCCTGGAAACGCACTGGCTAGCCAGTGTCACTAAAACAGCAAGCTCCAAGTTCACTGATAGACCAGATCTCAAAACACTACCATGAAGAACAGAAGAGGACACCTCAAGTTGGCCTTCTGTCTCCACACCTGCTCAAGGGTGAGCCATGCACACACATTTTAACATAAATAAGCACGTTAGTGATGTAATTGTGAAAGTCACCAAATGCAGGCCAGTAATCCAGTAATCCCGTATGCACTCTTGACACTCT
This sequence comes from Neotoma lepida, assembly GCA_001675575.1. NCBI lineage: Eukaryota > Metazoa > Chordata > Mammalia > Rodentia > Cricetidae > Neotoma > Neotoma lepida. Next base: position 9,020 of record LZPO01056963.1, read on the forward strand.
AAGTTCAATTCTCAGCAACACCCAAAAATAAAAAAATAAAAGTCACCAAAACATATAAGGCAACTCTTAAGATATGAAAGTACAACTTGCTGTCTTGAAAATCCCATACCCATCTCACTCACGTGCTATCCCTACATACCCCCACCTCTCCCTAAATGACTGCATCTTATCAAAATCACTTCTAGGAAACTCCAACTGCCTCAGGAAGATCTCCTGAATCTCACTGTGACCTCAGCCCCATAGTCACCTCAGCCTCACTGTCACCTCCTCAGCCTCACTGTCACCTCCTCAATCTCACTGTGACGTCAACCCCACTGTGACCTACTCAATCACACTGTGACCTCAGCTTCACTGTGACCTTCTAGCCTGTGACCTCCTCAGCCACACTGTGAACTCCTCAGCCTTACTGTGACCTCCTCAGACTCACTGTGACCTCAGCCTCACTGTAACCTCCTCAGCCTCACTGTCACCTCCTTAGCCTCATTGTCACCTCCTCAGCCACACTGACACCTCCTCTGCCTCACTGTCACCTCCTCAGTCCTACTGTGACCTCCTCAGCCTCACTGTCACTTCCTCAGCCTCACTGTCACTTCCTCAGCCTGTCACTTCCTCAGCCTCAATGTCACCTCATCAGCCTCACTGTGACCTCAGACTCACTGTGACCTCCACAGCCTCACTGTTACCTCCATAGCCTCACTGTGACCTCAGACCCACTGTGACCTCCTCAGCCACATGTGACCTCCTCACCCACATTGTGACCTCCTCAGCCACACTGTCACCTCCTCAGCCTCACTGTTACCTCCTCAGCCCCACTGTGACCTCTACCTCACTGTCACCTCCTCAGTCTCACTGTCACCTCCTCAGCCTCACTGTGAGCACCGACACCATCGCCTGAACACCACAGAAGTGTTTGGAACTGGGGTTTCCAAGAGTAACCCAGCTAGCCAGGATAGGCCCCAAGAACAAGTCCAAACTCTGACCTAGAAAGCTCTGCATTTTCCGCCTGGCACACACACTACCATCTCCCCAGGTGGGCACCAAGTAATGAGCCCAGTAAACACACACCATGAGCTTTCTCCAGTTTTTGTGCACAGCATACACAATTTTAACATTAAATAAAATGGGTACACACTGAATCAAAACATCATAATGCATGTTTTATTACTAAATATGACTCTGATTCCTGATAGCATTTTTTTTAGTACAAATACAATGTTTAAGCAGACTTGCCTATATCAAAAATTGTAGAAAGTGTCTCCCTGGGTTATTTATATGTTAATTAAATATAGTAGGATAAAGACAAAGTGCTGCTACTGACAAGTATTTACATATTAATGAAATCTTGACTAGCAAAGACGTTATGTGATCAAAGAGAATTATAGGAACTCCTTCCCTGAGGCTATTCAGCCACTGAGAATAAGTTATACTCTGTTTAAGGATCATAGGTTCCAAAACCATTGGTAAAGTCGAGCAAGTCTGAATGAAATGAATAAGGAAAGAAGACTTTTCTCTCCATGAAAAGTCTATAATTTTGTTGCAGTCAATAACACTTGGTCTATTAACTCCAGCTTTTAGGGTAAGACACCAGCTTGAAAACAAGCTGGCAAGTGTGGGGTACCATCTCATACAACCTTAGTTTCAAATGAAAACACAAGCTTCATACCAAGTCACATTAAGATGATTTGGCAATAGTTACATCCACTGTAGAACAGTAATGCAATTAAAATTAATTGTCAATTCCAATTTCGATGCCTGGTTCATGACTGCCCCCAAATGTTTGATGATAATTCCTTTTCTGCTGATTTCAGGAGTATGCCATCAAAACTGTATGTGCAAAATGAGAATATAAACTGCAAGCAAATGTTCTAACTTCAATCCTGAAATGTTTGAATAAGAGAAAATAAATTAGTCATTACACTCAATTTTTTAAAATAACCACCAGCCTCCCAGAAAGCTAACATCAGCAATACTGACATAACACCAGTGCTATAATTTTTACTTTGAAAAAATTAGTTTCTATCTTCTTAACCAAAGAAATTGCCCTAAACCCATTTTCCCTTAAAATAATAGGAAGACAAGGATGAATCCAACCTACATCTCAAGTATCCCCATAACAAGAAATGTGCAAGCCAACTATCCCTCCAGCCAGATCAGGGGACCAGCTCTCCCTGAGACAACCACGAGTTCCTGGATTCAGAAACAGCCAGCACAGTCCACTTAAGAGTGTTCCTGTCTCGTGACAGGTGCCCGAGAGCCCTCTACTTAACACAAACCCAGTCCACAGGCACTTTACTGTCTGCTCAGAACAACTCAGGGACAATCTATGCAAGTAGGAATTAAATCAGTAGGTAACTGATCAACTTTTCATTTTTAAAGGAATAGTATTTCTTGCAATATTTTGTTATAACAATGAAAATATAGTGAAGATAGAACACACAACAAAACTACTTTTGAAAACTTCAAGAAAAAAACTTTATTATTGAAAACATTAGGCTACATAAAAGATAAGTAAACTAAGATCTCATATTTCTTTGTTGGAAAAAATTACATTTTTCCCTCATTATAACCCAGGCTAGCCTCAAATTCATGGCATGCATTTTCCATTCCTTGAGCTGCCAAGAGCTGATATTACAGACATGAGCCAATATGCCTGGATGCTGATGCATTTTCAACCAAGAAGTTAATTAGGGACTTCATTAGCACCTTGTGAATAAGTAATAAAATATTGTTGAGAACATGAACAGCCTCAGATTAAATTTTTTCCAACTATCTCTTTTCTACTCAGACTTTCCGGAATTACACACTAGACTTTCAAAGCTTAGATCCAAATACTGCCTTCTCCAAGAAGGTTTTTCCTGATCCTACTTTGCAATGGAATGCAATCTCTCCTATCTCTAAACCTATCCATATTCCTCATGTCAAACAATCATTTATATTTTTATTAAATTGCATTATTTACATATGTATGTATTTGGGCACACCCCTGCCATGGCTCAAATGTGAGGGTCAAAGGACAACACACAGAAGTAAGTTCTCTCATTCCACCATGTTGGTCCTAAGGCTTGGTAACGAGGGCCTTTACCCACTGAGCCATTTGGTGCACTCCATCCTCCCATCTTATATAGTTTATCAGATTCTTATATCTATGCCTGTCTCTGTCTTCCCTACTAGATTATAATTTATGTGGAGAAAGAGAACATATTGCATTTATATTAATATCTACCTATCCAAGCTAACACCCACATATGAAACACAAATACTAGCTAACATTTCTACTGAAATAACATAAAATCTTATGTCTTATTTCAAAGGAAATGAAATAATTTAAAAATATCTTAATTTTTAAATCAGTCTCACATAGACTCATGACTAGTTATAAATTTCAAAGAAAAAGGATTAAGATTAAAAAAAGAAAGAAAAGAATATCTGCTTTACAAGATGCCATTAATCATTCTTTATGGAAAACAACCTTCCAGAGTATTTATAAAACTATAAAATTACATCCACAGAAACCAACTTTGGAAGGATCTCCTGGTGATTTTCAAGGAAGATTAAAAATAGTGCTATACCTTCTAAATTAAAAACTGCCCAGTCAATGCTGACATCATTGAAAATGTTCCATCTGTTGAATTTCAGAGAACTGCAGATTACTATTGACGATATAGTGACATAAGCTGTGTGAATGGTTTGGAATCAGGCATGGTGGCACACGCCTGTAATCCCAGCACTCAGGAGACTAAGGCAGGAGGAAAACTGTGAGTCTGAGGCCAGCCTGAGCCTCATAGTGAATTCATGGCCAACCCAGTCTATATAGCAACTTTGACTCAACTCTCCCCACCAAAAATTATATTAATTATTTAAAATATAAGGTAAATCAATTTGACAAAATCAATTTTTTTCTGAAATTGTTCATTTAGGCATCTTTACACTTAGCCTTGATAATATGGCATATAAATCATATATCATATAAATCACTGGGGAACTAAACAAAAACAGGAATCAGAAATGTGGGACTAGGTCATTAATTATCACAAAACCAGGAAAGACAATGGGAATGTCTACAACGCAGTGACCATTCGCAGTCCTTCTGCATAGGACAGGACACTTTTCAGAGTCAAACCTTCAACTGCCACACTAAATTTCCACGGTTAAAGACACACACACTGCAAAGATGCCACAGTCACAGTTCCTGAATCCTAAGAAGAAAGTGCTGCAGACATCCCATCTCATTAATCAAATCTCAACACTATCGCAATAATAGCACAAAATAAATATTCAGTCTTTTCTTCTGGTTATCTAGAAATATATCATAATGAATGTTTTTATTAATTAGTAACTCTGTCAATGAATTTCACAGCTGACAGATACTTAAGTGCAGAGCTTACTTCCATGTGCTAAGAGTACACGAAGGGAACTGGGGAAATGGGTGACTTAGTGGGTAAGAGAACTTGCCGCTCTTGCAGCAGACCTGTGTTCAGTTCCCAGCACCTACCTGGCAGCTCACAACCATCTCTAACTCCAATTCCAGAGCTACAATGCCTTCTTCTGGCCTCCATGGGCACAAGGCATGGAGGTGGTACATATACATACATGCTGGCAAAACACTTGCACATATAAAATAAGTTTAAAAAATTAAAAAATTAAAAATTCAAGTAAATGAAGTCTATATACAATGTAGTAATCTGAGACA
>LZPO01056964.1:0-13693 GCA_001675575.1 Neotoma lepida
TCTCTTGAAGCATCCATTTTGATTTATAAACTGAGCCATGCCGGCAGCCACAAAAACTGAGGTGTCCTACTTTCCAACAAAGAGAAAGGAGGTAATGTCTTGTTTCCCACCAAGAGTCTATAAGCAAACCTAGGCTCTCAGTGGCCCAGCCCTGAATAGTCTTAAAACCTTGGAGGAGCTGGCACAGGATTGACCGTGTGTGGTGCTAAGGTAGAGGGCAGTCTCATAGTGACAGTTCTGGGCTAGGACTTTGTGGACTGTCCCACAGGCTGGGGACCATCAGGAGCCAGGTGACACTTCTGCAGATTTGCCAAGCAGAGCTTTTGAAGTCACCAGTGAGTGTCACATGACAACCAAAGGAACAATGGTTGTCTTTGTCCTGGAGAAACCCTACTAGTAGATGCTGTGCCAAGAATGTCCCATGAGCATTTGCGATTTTAAGGTTCTTTGGAACCATTCCATAGAATTCTCTTGCCTCAAGGCGTGTTTCCCCTCCAAGATTTATTTATTTTTATTTCTATGTGGATAGGTGTTTGAGGCTATGTACCATGTGCATACAGTGGTCCTGCAAGCCAGAAGAGGGCATCAGATCCCCTGGAACTGGAGTTATGGATGGTTGTGAACCACCCACCATGTGGGTACTGGGAATTGATCCCAGTCATCTGGAAGAGCAGCCAGTACTCTTAACCACTGAGCCATCTCTCCAGCCCTCTAATGGCATGTTTTCATCTAAGGACAATAGTATTCTTGAGGAGAATGCCCTGACATCTTGAGGACGAGACTTACAGGTGTCATAACTAAGCCTTCATTTTAACTGGGAGTGGGGGCTGGAGTGTGCCCTTGTCCTCGTTGTGATGTGCAGAGGTGAAGCTGAATAGATCATTTCTATTTCCCTGAGATCTGCAGAGGTTTCCTGAGATCTCTCTGGAGAGTTGAAAAGAGCTTCGCTTAAATTCATTTTTACCTTCTCTCCAAGCAAAGCAATCACATTCACTGCCTGAAGCCTCTTGCTGTCATCCAGTCCCATACAGTTTGTGGCTAGACAGAAATACAGGGACCAAAGGAGACTGGTGTGGAATGTGAATGGGACCAAGAATGGAAACACAGTCATCACAGCTCACATCTTCATCTAATGTGCTAGTTATCCAATATTGGCTGAGTCCCTTCTCCATCACACACTATAGAAAGCTTGGAGGAAATCTCTATCTAGTTTATTCCCAGGTCCTTTAGCTTTAGCCTTCTGTATATCTCTAGGCTCTCTGTCCACCTCTCATGTTCTAACTCGTCCACCCTGGTCCAAATTGTCATCATCTTTCAATTGTCTCCAGATGGGAGCATGACTCTGAGTGGGGTACCCCCTTCAGCTGAGGGCAGTTCTTAGAGTGTGTGTGATGGAGTTGACAGCTTTCTGGGGTTTCAGTTTGTAGTGGAGACTCTAGGTCAGCTGTTCTCAACCTGTGGGTCACAAGCCCTTTGGGGATCAAATGACCCTTTCACTGGGGTCACATATCAGATGCCCTGCATATCAGATATTTACATTAGGATTCATAACAATAGCAAAATTGCAGTTATGAAGTAACAATGAAATAATTTTATGGTTAGGGGTCACCACAACATAAGGAACTGTATTAAAGGGTCACAGCATTAGGAAAGCTGAGAACCACTGCTCTAGATGGTGTACTGTGGCACCAGTGACAATGGACAGACAGACAGATGGATAGCTATAGATAAATTTAACCAGAATTGATCTATGAGACATCTGCCATACTAAGTGTTCTATACTCTTGTCTTTTTCTTTTTTGATGGTTAGTAGGGACCTAGGGCTTTGTGCATCCTGGGAAAGTGTTCTACTACTGAGCAACACTTTCAGCCCTTCTATTTGTTTGATTTGATTTGTTTTCATTATTCTGGGAATGCATATTTGAAAAAAAAGAAAGGAAGATCACAGCACTGGTTGGGCTCAGCAGGGGTTAGCAGAGATTGCTGTGGAAATACAAAGGCAGCACATTCATTTGCAACTACGAAACTGAAGACCCTCTCTTTCATAGCGGGGAGATTGTCTCGAAGCTAATTCCAAAGAGAAGGAACCACTCTACTGTGTGCAGCCTTGAATGGGAGGGTGAAATGGCGCCGAGACTGACTGATCTGGCATGTGTGCTTCATAGAAATGTATTTTGGTGACCTAGAAATGAAAACACTCTCTTCCAGGCTAGCCTCAGGCTAGCAGCTCTGCAGCTGGCTTGCTGCCCTTCAGAAAATAACATCACAGAGGTGATGCTTCTGTAGCCATTTCTGAGGAAAACTTTTTCTCCTGCATTCATTACAGGAAGGAGACAAAGGAGACAAAGGAAAGTCTAAGCATGCTTGAGTGGGTCACATTTTGTCTTGGTATTGAATTATTTCATATATACGGAACAAGAATCAGCATAGTTTTTTACATCAAAGTGACACAGAAAAAAGGTGGAAAGGGAAAAGATTTGTGACTGATGGACCCATAGGCCTCAACACCTGTGATCTCCAAAAACCTGCCTTCCCTACTGTGTGTGTGTGTGCGTGTGTGTATGTGTGTGTGTAAGCCCGAGCTCAGTGCTGCATATCTCCCTCCATAGCTCTTCATATCTTTTGACACAGGGTCTTTCCCTAAACCTGGAGTTCATTGATTCAGTTTGGCTGGCCAACAACTACAAGCACCCATCTGTCCTTGCTGTCCTCTAAACCCAGTGCCAGGGTTAGAGATGTGTGCTGCTGTGCCTGGTATCATTTGTGGGTGCCTGGGTCCAGTGTGCTGCTGTGCCTGGTATCCTTTGTATGGGTGACTGGATTCGAACTCAGATCTTGTGTTCATGCTGCAGGCTCCAAGCTTTCCCTGAAGTCCTTCCTCATTTTTTCTTGGACAGACTTTTTCTACACCTTTTCTTTAGCACTAAGATTTTGGTTAGTTTTTTCTTCTAGATTTTAGTCTGTTCACTAACTTTGTTACTGTTAAATATCTCAGTAGGAAATAAAACGCTTTATGTCTCCTTTTACAAGACTGTTTTCAATTCATAGAAATCTAATTTTCAATTTTTCATTGGACTTACAAATTAGATTCAAATTCAGATGATGTTTATATTTGTATTTTTAATTACTCTTAAGAGTAGAAATAAATTTAAATTTTGATAGGAGTGTGGAAATTTCACTTTAATAGTCCCTATGGAAGTAAGATCTACCTTTGTTATCCTGACTCCAAATTTCTAGAACATTACAAAAAGAAATCTATATGAAGCAGAGATGAATAGTTCAATGTTTAACTCATGGGAAATATGACTTTTTTAAAACATCATGTAATCCAAGCATACAGCATTTGTGATGTAGTGGCAGGAGGATCGTGAGTTCAAGGTATTCTTGGCTATACAGTGAACTCAAGTCCAGCCTGAGCTACCCAAGACTGTCTCAAAAAGAAAACAAGGGGCTGGGGAGATGGCTTCAGGAGTAAGGGCCTGCCTCTATCCAACAGGACCCGAGTTTAAATGAGCACACCTGTAAACCCATTGCTCCCATAGAGAGATGGAGACTGGAGGCAAGAGAACCCCCAAGCCCATAGACCCACTAGCTTGGCATAGGAAGAAACGAGCAAGGAAGAGATGTTGTCTCAAACAAGGTAGAGAAGGTGAGGACCAACACCTGAGATTGTTCACACACACATACATACACACTCACACATGTACACATATACATGCACATACATATAAACAGACATATACACACACATACATACACACATATACATACACTCACACATACACACACTTACACACATATACATACATATGCACACACTCACACACATATGCACACACACTCATATATACCACATATTATATATATATTATATAATATTTAAGAAAACAAAACAAAAGTCATTTTCAAATTTCAACAGTAAGGATTTGTAACCCAGGTGCTGGATGGCAGAAGTGAGATAGAGGACACTATGTCCTGATATATGGGTATCATTAGCTGTGAGATTTGGGTCTCATCCCTAAAAGAATAGGATTGTTTGGATACATTATGGGCCTGTTCTTATTAATTTACTCTTGCTTTTATGATGTGGCTTCTTTGAAAACTGCCTCCATCCTAACTGTGCCTCAGGTTTTTAATGATCTTGAAGTTGGCTGACTCCTAACCATTCCCCGAAGGTCTGCCTTAATCTGGATGGTAACCAGCTTTGACATCCTCCAGTGATGTAAAAGGCAGTTCATGCTGAGCAGGGTCCTCCCTAGTCCTTTGTGGTCCTTCCTGACCATCAGAGTTTGACAGCTCAGCAGCCTCCCCGCTCCAGTATGAGGACCCTTTGCCTGGGCTTGAGCCGAGGTTGTTTGTTGTTCCGTATGCAGAATCTCACTTATGCCCAACCTGCCTTCTTAAGGTGGCGTCAGCCATGTGTCGGCTCCATCAAAAGCCGTCCTTTCAGCTTGAAAGTGAAATTTTAAGTGAGTGTAGAGCTTTTGTTTTATTTTCTAAATTCATAGAGGACACTAAAAGAATGAAGCCACAAAAAATTCACATAGCCTTAATTTTTAAAATAGCAGTTATGTTATTGATTTCAAACCAAGAACTTGCCAATGCCTTCTGTGTGAAATTTAACAGGGATGATTTTCTCCTCTGTTCTCTGGCCTTAGGCCAGCATCACACTGTAGAGTAGCTCTATTCTGCCCCAGCTGCTGCTCTTTAATTAGATGTTGGGGTATCCTTGTAACAAATTATTCACTCAAAGAAGATTCTGTGCTTCTGAAGGAGTTAAAAACCCCGTGTCTCAGTGAGTGTCTTAGACTCTATGTTGGCAGAAGTAGCGCATAGACCACCATGGGGAGAAAGGGATTCAGGATGTGTCTAGACTTGGATGATCAAGGTCCTGAACAGAGGAGATCCCATTAAGGTCTGATTCCAGGGGTGGTCCTGCAAATGATGCCAGAGAGGAAAGAACAGAAAAAGAGATGGGAGGGAGAATGTTGATACAATGGGCACCAAACAGTGATGGAAACAGGGATGTGTTACTTGGTAGCATAGAGGTAAGGATTGATTGAGAGGGAGAGAAGTGATACTTTAATTAAATCTAGAAAAAAGTAGACATGTTAGAGGATCAAGAAGGCAAAGGCCTAGAAGACAGACCAATCCAGGGGCTAGGAACAATAGTGTTTAGAGAACTGCGAACAATTGAACCACAAAGTCAGAGCCAGTGGGCCTCTATCAAGCTGGTTTGCACAAAGGAGGCCAGCCCTTGGAGAGGGCTATTAGCTGCGTGCAAGGACTGCCTTTGCCCAGCCCAAGCGGACCATTCAGAGAATTCTAACATAGATTAGTTGGATGATATCAAATGGACACCCCGTTTTTGTCTCCAGGTGCCCTTCCGTCTTTCAGTTCTTAGAGGAGAAACATTGTTCTGGATGTGGTTGACAGGCTTTAAAGCAAGCTGTGGGCCTCCCCCTGAAGACAGTAGTGCAGCATCACAATATTCCTCCATCCTCCAGGACTCGGACAGCTATCTGGGACACATCAACAGAGTGCAACAGCTGCTGTGTCTTCCTGTGACCTTGACTGTTCTAACTCAGAAGTTAGGAGTCCCCAACCTTGGGTGCTGAGTACTGTTCTCCTCCATCATTGAGGAAACTAAATTTTCTGATGCTCCTGGGGACGAAGAGTAGAAAGTGTCACTCCTGTCCCCTCCCATCACCAAGTGTTGGCCCCACACCTTTACCAATGCCCAGCTGACAATGGGGTTGTAGCCCCTTGATTTTGTTGATAATTTTTCAGTCGTGACAATTGACCCTAAAACCTTGTTCATGCTAGACTAGTACTCTACCACTAAGCCATATTCCCAGCCCCAAATGCAAAATGTTTTAAGAACTGAAAGAAAGTGTCTTCAGTTTTTATTTACTGAGATTTCCTTGTCCCCTCCATCCAGGCTGGTCTCTACTTCTGCGTGAATCTACCACTCACACGAGCCCTTGTCTAGTGCTTTTGATAGAAAGAAAATCGGAGTGTCCAGCATTTCCATTTCATTCACTTGCTGCTCCCTGTGAAAATAAGTAAAAAAATGACGTAACAGGAAACATTTTATAAAACAAATACTAACCAGAATTAGGTCTTCCAAACATTCCTATTGTCTGTCTTTGTTTTGGTCTGTCTGGTTTCTGGCATACTGGAACATTGATCTAGCCATTGCTCTTTATGTGGTTGGAACGGAAAACTACCATTGTTCATCACACTAAATCTTCTGAAATTATATTTCTTTTTCTTACAGGGTCGTCATGTCAAAACAGGACAGCTTGCAGCCATTAAGGTTATGGATGTCACAGGGGTAAGGCATTTTTATCATATCATCTCATTAGCTGTATAATTGTAACAAAGAAGTGAGTGACAGAAGAAAAATATTTGCCAGAAAAGTGATCTTCCTAAATATTCCAGATCCTTTCCCATTTGTGATTCATGTGAAGAAATACAAATCTGCACAGCCGACTGAGCAGGCCAAGAATAAATCACTGCGATTAAATCCAATACTATACACTGCCTTAGGCTGTTAGACTGAATAATGTGTGCCAATAATTTACATAAACATAGCCATGGACATTTGCATTTGAAGCAAAGCAAGGATTCCAAAGTATTAAAAGTATAATACTGAGATTACAAAGAAGAGATGGGCCTTAACTGTTTCCCTAAGGGCTGCCCAATACTGAAGTAGAGATCTTTGATAGATAGTTGTAAAGTCCTCATACTACACTTAACATGAACATTTTCTAAAATAAAATATTTTTGGACCAAATAAACATCCACATATTCTCATTTATTAGAGAGCAAACTCTAAACCAAACTTCTGCTTCGATGATCAAACAATGTAATATTCCTTTAGAGTTTACATTAAATACAATCTAATGCTTTCAACCTTTTTGCTTGGTCTAATTTAAAATATTTTAATGACTTTTCAAGACTGTAGAATGGAAGTCAGATTTTAAAGGATTCATAGGCCATCAAAACATGTTAATAATTTTCTATTGTCCTGGGAATTTTTCTAAGATGCCTGTCTTTTTATGTTGTACATAAAAGCTAAATGACTAGAGTCTCCATTTGGTCAGAAGTAAAATACTGAATATAAACAGTCATCAAGTAAATGAGTCACATAAAGATATCAATAACCAAGAAACAGATTTTTAAAAAAAGAAAAAGGATACACAGTTTGTCTACACCATAGCTGTGAAAACCTCTTTAGACAGTCTGTTAACTTTGGTAAGTATATGTTGGAAGGCTCTTCAGAAAACCTATCACCAATATCCATACATATCAAACATAGTAATAATTATTTGTTTATTCATTCTTTATTATTGATCTAAACTTCTCTCTAAATTATACTTTATCGTTTAATTAATAAAAGGAAAATCTTGTTCCTATATTTTATTACCAGTTGACTGACACTCTAAAATGTTTATTACTAGTTGTGTGGTTTTGTGTTTCTTTTTACTGCCTTTGGTAGATTTTTTTTTCAATTTGAGTGTTGCAGACTAATTCAAATATTTGATCTCAATTAGTTGATTAAGTTACCTAGCATTGACTAAGAAATGCACATGGATTATTTAAATTAGAGTTATATTCTGCCACTTGAAACAGAGAATTAAGGATGATAAAAGCTGTCTTTTTCCATCATGTTAAGAAGAATCTAGAGGTTGACAATTACAATGGTTAGTGTTAATTATGAAGCTGATAAAAATCTAGAATCTCTGGAGAGACAGGCCTCTGAGCATATCTGTGAAGGGGCGTTGTCTTGATTATATTAGTTGAGATGAAAAGACTTGCCCACTCTGGGTGGCACCATTCCCCTGGCTGGGGTCCTGGACTGTGTAATAGAGAAAGAGAACTGAGCAGCAGCTGAATCCATCACTTTCTGGTCCTGATTGTGGATATTGTGTGACCAGCTGCTCCAAACTCCCACCACCTTTCCTTCCCTGCCATGGTGGGCTGAACCTTTGAACTGTGACCGGGATTAAACCCTTCTCTCTTAATTTGCTTTTACCAGCGTATTTATCCCAGCTGCTAAGAAAGAAATGAACACAATAGTATCACAGTGTTTTGCAGCTGTGTGGTGAAACAGAGGATGGTTTATCCTTCTGCTTTGTCACTTTAACTCATAGCCTCCCTGCCTGTGAGGGTCACTCCGTAGTTCGGTATAACCATGGATTTTATTCATTACTAAAAACTAAGGTGGCAGAAGAATACAGAGAAGTTCCTTCCAGTGACATTTTTTCTTGAATGTCTAGTTAAAAGTACAGGTTCTGTGGAAAGGGGTCCACAAGCCCCTACCGTGACTGACAATGCACAGTTGATGGCTTCTGGGGAAGGGAGAGTCAGTTTCCTTGAAGGATGTGGCTCCTGGTAGGTCGGGCCACACTCCAGAGGATGGCTGCACATCCGGGAGTATATTGACAGCACAAATTCAAAGAGGACACAAAAGTGGGGTGTAGTGACGTGGGAGTGAGTGTGGGAGGCGTTAAGGGAGAAATTGGGGCAAATGTAATCAAAATGTGTTGTATAAAATTCTCAATGAATTAACTTAATTGTTTTTTAAAAGAAGAAAAAATAGGTCCTAAGGGGATCCAGAAGGAATGGGAGGGAAGATGTGTAGGCTGTATGTAATCTAAATACACTGTATACTTATAAGAAATCACCAGAAAAGAAAAAAAAATAGCTCCTATAAGTCAAAAGTAAAAGAGTGGATATTGGAACAATGAATTAGCAGGATATGACACACAAATCAAAATCTGGTATTGTGAGCCTCTATTTATAAGCTCATACTAAATGTATAAGCCTTTTACAAAGCCCCAACTGCAAAACAAATCAGATTTTGTTTAGCAGATTTGCTGTTATCCTTGGATTGAGTCACACTTCTGCATAATAAGATGCACTTGGTATCTCAGTGACTAATGGCTGTGATGAACCAAGGTGGCCACAGTGATTGAGTTCTGTGACAGCTGAGTTTCACTGACGTCAAGGCCGGGGGTGCATAAAGTTGTTTATTGATGTGAAAGTGGGACTTGAGGAAAATAAATATCACTTTTCTAGTTCCTGGTTTTCCAGATGAGGTTTTAAATTATTCCAAGAACAACTTTTAGTACTCCTGGGCTACCCTGCTTGCAATAAAAAAAATGTTACTCAATTATATAGGCTGGCAAATGCATTTTCAGGTTAAGGAATATCATCAGTTAGCCTTTCTCACTGGGTTTCCGTTGGCAAGTAAGCCCTTTGGACAATTATTTGCCAGCTTTTCTCTCAATTTCCCCAAGGCTGGTAGACAGAGAAAACCATTCTACATGTTTTGAAGTGCCAGCCTGTTACATGAAACAGGCACTTTACGGTGTATGAGTTCTGTTCTCTTGGAGAACCCATTTTCAGAAGAGCTGGATACAGTTCTGTGATCTAGTCACAGCACTGACTCTTATTTAACCACTGACCCTCGACAAAGGCAGATGTGGTGTACAGCAGGAGATGGGTTTATTATTGCCCTGCTGTCTGCGGCAGGAGCCAATGAGCTTTGCATCATGTCCCTGCCTGTCAGAGTCATCGGCAACAGCTTTTGCTGTTAAACTCTGATGTTCCCTTTAGAAAGCAACTGATTCCATTCTGTCACATTGTCTTTTGTGTTATGGATCCAATGCAAATACTTCTCAACAATTATTTTAATTGTGCTCATTATGGCTGTTCTGTTCAAAGCTGAGATGGGTTCTCAAAAGTCATCTTTGTTGATTGTGTTCTGTGACCTACTCCAAAGTGACTACAGTTTATTGCAATGGAATTGATGAGGACATAAGCTTGAAATTAATTTTCAAGTTCTTGGTTTTATTCTATATTGCTTCCTTTTATAGAAAACAGTCACAAAGAGTGCCGAATGCAGAGCCTACATCCTTCCCATTTTAGCGCCGAGACACGTCAAAATTTGCCAAATTGGCTTCAGAATTACTGCTTACACTCCATCTTGGTCTTCAGAGTCCTTTTAGGTTGCCTAAATCATTATGAAAATTCTCCCATTTCGTTGCCTTGTGAGAATTCCTTCACCACTGCATTTGGAACTCCAAATTTACCTACAAGAGCTAAAAGGACCTAGACCGATCAGAGTGGTATTTGTCAAAGTGTACTGCCAACATCAGGGGCCCCTCAGTAGTTCTGTGGTGTCCACAAAACATCCAGATTCCCAGGCCTGCTGTAAAGTCCCCTCTGGTTCTCTCCTTTTTACAAATTCCTTAAGAGGCATACTAGGGCTGGAGCCATAGCTTAGCAGTTCAGAGTCTGTAGGGCTCTTCCGGAGGACCCGAGTTTGGTTCCTTGTACTCACATTATGGCCACCTCACAGCTACCTGTAACAGCAGCTCTGGGACATCCCATGTCTCTGACCTTCATGGGTATCTGCACTCACATACATGTACCCACATGAAGACACACATGCATACTTGTCATTAAAAATATAAAAATAACTCTTTAAAAGGAGAGAAAGATGCCACACTACCAAAGGGAGGGCTTTCCTTTCCTGGGATTTTGTACCTACCTTTTTCTGGCCACCAGGTATAATGAGACTGGGGGTCTTTGATTATAAATGTGCCCTACTTTCAAGTTAAAACTATTGGTGAAAATTAATCCCTTTATGGTGACAGCCTAAACTACATCTAAGACAAAATAATAACAATTTCTAAGCTTTCACCTTTATACTGACCAATCATGGGTTCATTAATCAAGGCTTTTGAGTTTTATTACTGTTCCCATTAACACTAAAGGAAACTGAAAAGGGACTTTACTAGCTTGTGCACATTTAAAACACACACACACACACACACACACACACACTCACAAAACTCAGCAAGGTCCTGAAAGACAAGTGACGTGATGAGAGTTCTGTCTCTGGGCTCCACTTTCTGCTCTGATTTCCTCATTAACACGACTCCCGTAAAAAAGTGCTGGAGTATGTGTGGCCTGTCTCGAGTCAAGGATCTCAGTCTCTGGATCTTTCCAGCTACATCTGGGTTGGATACCTGGCTTGAAAGTGCCCAGGATAGGTTGATTCTCAAAGAGGAGTCTGAGACCTAGTAGAGAAGTAGCAAGGACGTTGTTGGATAGACAAAACAGGGGAATCCCATTCACATCTAACCATCATAGCTCACATCATATATCATGTCTTATCCTGACATCATAGTGAGTATATTCAGACTTATTTGGTCCTTAAATGTCTTTCTAGTTACATTTTTATATTCCAGCCCCAAATAAATAGTACTAGAAGCTAACACTGATGCAAATTTTCCCAAATTGCTTTAAATGCTGTGTGTATACATATATATGTGTATGTGTGTATACATATATTCATATATAGACATACATACATACATATATATATATGATTCCTTCAATAAATTAAAAACAAGTTAATTTGTCCCATTTCAGAGATGTGGAACCCAAGCATATTAAGTACCTTGCTCAATGTAGCGTGGTTATTAAAATGATATGCAATTTAATACCATCCTTTATTTATACCCTTTTAACTTCATAGCTCTAGGTCTACAATTAATGTAGGATGATACTTATTGTTTAATTTAGGGTGAATCCATTTTCTCACTGGTGTATTTAACAAACATTCACTACTACATTATGACAGATCCTAAACATTAAAAGGTGAAAACTTGGGCTTTCATTAGAACAGGACCTCATGGTAGCAGATCATGAGTAGATTAAATACTAAGACAAGGGCTTTGTAAGGTGTTCACGGTTTGTTTTTTCTTCCCAATGCACCACTTCAATCAAATTGTCCTGAGGAAAACTCAGTGTATACACGAATTAAAAGGGGTTTTCTCTTGTTAAACACTGAGTTGAGAAGCCCTTAAGTCTTTACCTCTTTTCCAAAATAATGCTAGAGCCTCCGCAAAGAGCAGAGCATGTCAACAGCTGGGTACTGTGCTTCGCCTGCCCATAGGATCTCCATAAGCCCAGCTTCCTGGAGTTCCCACCTCCACCTTTATGGGTCCTTGTAGATGTAGTCTGTGACCAGCCCCATCTCTTTTGGAAGGCTACCATAGAGGCTTTCCCCCAGTAGTCCTGGTAGAATGCTTTGCACATTGTCAAAGGGCCCAGGGAATGTTCGCTGAAGTTACCAAAACATGAAGTAAAAATCCATCTTCAGTTTTTGAGGAGAGTCAAGGAGATATGCTGTTCCATGTTCTTTTCTCCCAAAGTGGGGACACCCTATGGAGTGATCAGTAGCCTAACACACACTAATAATATATTAAGCACAGTGACCCAAAGCAAAATAAAATGACTAACATTGGGTGCTCACTTTGAGCCAAACACTACCATTCTTAATACACAAAACTAAAAAAAAAAAATCCCCCAGAGGGGTGTTGTTACTATATTCATTTGACAAATAAAGAATTGAAACTATAAAGCTTAAGTAAGTTACCCAAACTCAACTGATAATAAATGGCTGAGGTGATAATAAATCCAGGACTCAGGGTATACCCATATTTCCCATAGCTATCTTATAGGATAGGAGGCAGAGTGGTAGTACCAGTGCATTGCCTTCAGAATCAGGGGTTTCCTCTACTAGGTGGGTATACAGATGTCTCAAGCTTGGCTTGAGGCTGAAATAGTATGTAACGTGCAGTGGGTGATACATATTACATTCTTGAACCTGATTTTAATTAGTCCTGATGAGAACTTACTGAACGAGACAGGGTTAAATAAGCATGGGAAGTGCTTTAGAGTTTGCACTGGATTTTTGTCCTTGTCCTATAGTAACCTGTTCTATGAGCTACATGCCTTACTTAAGTTAGTCAATATGTGTAACTATCTTGCGCACAGCCCTAGCTTGGTCACCTAAGTTGCTGGGTTGCTGGTCTCCTTGTGTATAAATAGTATGCCTCTTTCCAAAGATGAGCACCACGATGGGATGGATCTGAGAAAAACAGCAGGGCCACATTCCAGAAACTGAACAACAAGACCACCCACTCATGAGTTATTCGATGTCAATACTGAGTGACTGACAGGGACACAACCTCCCAAAATCTTAATATTCCAACATCCTCAAGACTCAATACTTAAGCAGTAACTTTAGTCAAAGGGTCAGATTGCTTTTAAGACATGTACAAAACATTGAGGGAGAATGCAAGAGAAAATCACGTGGGCAGTAGAAAATGCCCCTTGATAAAGTGACAGCTGTGTCAGATTCACAGGAGGGGACAGCCTTGTTAGAAAAGCAAAGGAATTTAGAAGGGCACTCCTGTAAATGGAACCACCCCCAAGCCCATACATTCCCCTCTGAGGCTTCCCTGCAATAGAGATTCCTGAGGACCTCTTTTTGAGGGTTGCTGAGGTCTTTAGCAGGCAGACTATTTCAATAAAGTACATGATGAAAATTTTTAGAAGTGAAAAGATAAATAAATTCCTCTTTGTCTCCATTATGCTCTTTCCCTTTGAGACTATTTCCCATGGTGTGACTTTGGGTTTGTACTGCACGCACAAACATGGGACGCTTCTCTAAAAAGGGAGCTGAGCTGCCCACTCCATACATACATCAGCATGTGCCCTTATCATTGGTACAGACTGACTCCCTTTGGGGCTTGTGTGTGTCCAGGTCCCCTCTGTTGGCTTGTGTGTGTCCAGGTCCCCTCTGGTGGCTTGTGTGTGTCCAGGT
>LZPO01056968.1:0-13633 GCA_001675575.1 Neotoma lepida
ATAATTGAGCTAGCC
Organism: Neotoma lepida; assembly: GCA_001675575.1. Lineage (NCBI taxonomy): Eukaryota > Metazoa > Chordata > Mammalia > Rodentia > Cricetidae > Neotoma > Neotoma lepida. The sequence goes on from LZPO01056968.1 coordinate 16, forward strand.
GTATAATTACAACCTATAGATGTATCTATATATTTTTATATACACATCTATAGCTATGTATAGCAACACACTGGAAAGCAATAACTTCTTTAGAGTGGGCTATAGTTTGAATCTGAAATGCTCCCTCTGTGGAAGTCTTAGTCCCCAGCTTAGCTGCTGTTGGAGCATAGTAGAACTGTTACCATGAAACTGTTAAATGAATGAAAAGAGTGGCCAGATGAAGAATGGTGCTTTGTCCTAGAGAGAGAGGTCAAAAAAGAAGAGCAGCTCAACATGAGAGTCTGTGAGAGTTATAAAGAAGGTGGGAGAAAATGCCAAAAATGACATGACAGGCAGGTTTAGGTATGAGGCAGATAGTAGAATAAAGAAATACAGAAATAGGGGGGAAAGTTGTGATTTCTGAGATGAAGAGAGTGGATTCTACATAAGAAAGCAGAGTTGGCAGGTCATGCCAGTAATCAGCATCCCTCTATGGCCTCTGCATCAGCATTGCCTCCACGTTCCTGTCCTGTTCAAACAGTTTCCTGCCTTGACCTTTATTAATGGGCTACAATGTGGAAGTGTAAGGTAACAAAACCTTTTCTTCCCCAAGTTGCTTTGGTCGTGGTATTTAACACAGCAATAGAAACTCTTAACGAACACAATTACTGAACTATATCTGAGGGTGCTTTTTAACTTTGCTTATTTTGAGACACAGTTTACAAAGTTTGGTAGGTGACCTTCAATTCTCTGAAGCCCAAGTCAGCATTAAGATTATAATCATTCTGCTATGGCTTCGCAAGTAGCTACAAATACAGGCTTTCCCCACTGGGCTTGGTTCAGGAGTGTTGTTAAGTACTAACAATGCAGCATTAGCAGTGAGAGTTTTTTTTCTTTTTTATCTCTTTAATTCTTTTTTCTGCACTTTCTCTTCCATACTCTGCTCCCATTTCTTCTCTACAACTCCCCTCTGCCTCACCCCCAACCCACTCCTCCTCTGTTTCTGTTCAGAAAAAGACAGCCTCAATAAATGTCTTAAATGCTGATATCTGAAGAAGCATGAACATTCCATGAGGCTTCTCTGAACATACCATAGGACAACCATCAGGCCCAAAGAAACTGAGATCACTACTGAGAAAAGCTCAGAGATTTCTGTTGCTAACCCTATATCTCATTATCTTGCAAATACAAAAACAAATTTTTATAAAAATCCTACATAGACTAACTGATATAAAAGAATATTTCACCTAAGATATTCAATGTTTTTAATTCCTAATTAAGGCCATATATTCATGATGACCACACATGCACTCTAAGTATTAAAAAATATTCAATGTTTTATTGACTATCTTGCAATACTTTATTCCCTAATACTTCATACTATGACTCAATAGTACTATATTTTTGAACAAATAAAGATTTTTANTTCTTATTCTATTGATTCTACTTCATGGGATGCTTAAAAATGAATGAGACAATGAACATAGATTCTTTTTACAATATCTAGGTTGAAGTTAGTGGAATATGTTAGTTCACTACATTAGTACACATTATTACTAGTGCCATTTTATTACCATTAAACATATTGTCAAGGTGAAGTACAGTGGCACATGCTTAAAGTATAATCTCTAGGAAGTCTGAGGAAGGGGAATAAACTTCTATGAGTAGTTCATGAATTGCCTATACCCTGTACTACAAGAGAAAACAAAACAAAAAACATAAAAGGATTTAAAAATTGCTTCAGTTGAATAGATTTGAGAAGTGGGATTGAGTCTCAGTTTCCATTTTTTATCCAAAAATTGATCCTTTCATGTTTCTCAGGATCTTTCTCATTCTTTTTATAAACATTTTTCATATGATAAATCAAGATATATCACATACTCTCTGATATTTTTCTGTCAACATCTTCTAACTTCATCATTCTATTTATATATCTAAACTGTCTTCTTGATGCAGACGTTCTAACACATTCATGATGCAAAATAGAGTGATCAACTAAAAAACACATTATCCTTNGCAGCTCCTCTCTCTCACATTGTAGGGCTTGGCTTTTGCATTTATCATGCATTTGTAGATTTTTCCAGTCCTGCTAGCTTATGAATATTTTAGTTTTCACTCAATTTTATATCCAACATGATGCTCCTGTTATTCACTCTAAAACTTTGATAATGTCAATAATATACCCTTCTCTACAATAACCCCTTGCTTACCATCAGTACTGTTATCTATTTAAGAGATATAGGTGAAACATAGAAAGACAGAGGTACAGAATAGATGAAAAATAGACTTCTAGAGGGATAAAGAGGAGATGGAGAGGGAGAGCATAAGTGACAGACAGATATCAAAATAGGTGCCATGATTATCCTCTCTTATTAACTCCCATCCTTTTTTTTTGCATCAATACCAAACTTAGAAAAATAAAATCCCAATGCAATTACTATTATTTTCTTAGGTGCTACTAGTTTAAAAATATGTACATTTTAATGATTATTGTGGGGGAAAAAGCTTCCATTTTACTTCCATTCTTGTATTCCAATTCCTGCTGTAAACCACTTCATAAAATTATAGTTTGTTGCAGATAATGTGGGCAGTATGAGTCTAAGAACTGTGCTTCTTAGTCATCAGTATTTACTCATGTTGTACTCCCAAATCTTAAGATCATTTTTCTTACAGAGAAATATAGATACATCAACTGCCTTGGAGATTCCAACCATTATTGTTATTGATATTCTTCCTTCTTCTGTAGTGTTTGTACAGTTGCCTCCTTGTGTATTAACCAAAGCCAGCTTATACAGAACACATTATCATGAATTCACACAAGAATTCTTAAAGTATGGTAGCAAAGAGTTATGTGACAAGCCAGAGTGGACTCTTGTCATGATGCTTTCTTCCTTATCAATGTCATGTTGGCAACTCTTGGACACACACACACACACACACACACACACACATCTTTTGAGCATTCTTATTCAAGAGAATTGTACCATATTGAACATATTATTTTTAACTTTTTTGTACCTAAGCATACTAAAACATCAACAAAACAAGATGTCAGATAGTAAGAAAGATAACCTTTAAGTTAGAACAGGAAGTGTAATATTGCTACAATTCTCTGAATAACTGTATGTTTCTAAAATGCANATGCTTAAATCTTACCCCAAAGGCAATGACACTAGGAGCTGAGCCATTTAAAAGGTAATTGATTTTTACTCCACTCTGTATATGTACCACATTTTCTTTATCCATTCTTTGGTTGAGGGGGCATCTAGGTTGTTTCTACATTTTGGCTATTATAGATAATGCTGCTATGAACATAGTTGAGCAAGTGTCCTCATGGTATGATTAAGCATTGCATGAGTATATGCCCAAGAGTGGTATCATTCGATCTTGAAGTAGGTTGATTCCCATTTTTGGGAGAAACCGCCATACTGATTTCTAAAGTGGCTGTNCAAGTTTTCACTGCCACCAACAGTGGAGGAGTGTTTCCCTTGCTCCACATCCTAACATAAGCTGTCATCAATGTTTTTGATTTTAGTCATTCTGTCAGGTGCAAGATGATATCCCAGAGTCGTTTTGATTTATACTTCCCTGATGACTATGTATGTTGAGCAATTCCTTAAATGTCTTTCAGCCACTTGAGATTCTTCTGTTGAGAATTCCATTTAGCTCTGTAGCCCATTTTTTAATTGGATTGTTTGGTATTTTCCTGTGTAATTTCTTGAGTTCTTTATATATTTTGAAGATCAGTCCTCTGTCAGATGTGGGGTTTGTGAAGATCTTTTTCCTTTCTGTAGGTTGTCATTTTTGTCTTATTTACTGTGTCCTTTGCCTTACAGAAGCTTCTCATGAAATTTACAGGCAAATGGATGGAACTAGAATATATCATCCTGAGTCAGGTGACCGAGACTCAGAAAGACAAACATGGCATGTATTCACTTATAAGTGGATATTAGAAGTAAAGCAAAGGATAACCAGACTACAACTCATAGCTCCAGGGAAGCTAGCTAACAAGGAGGACCCAAGAGAGAAACATGGGCCTCCCTGGGAAGAGGAAACAGATGATATCTGCTGAGTAAACTGTGGATAACAGGGTAATAGAGGGTAGGGGATGGGTGAGGAGAACATAAAGGAATGGCATGGTTGAGCTGGAACAGGNACAGAGTGAGAGAGTAATGAAAGAGTTATCTTGATAGAGGGAGATGTCATGAGGATAGGGAGAAATGTGGTGCTAGGAAAGTTACCAGAAATTCACAAGGATGACCCCAGCTTAGAGGACAACCAATTGTCATGAGAGTGCCTAATTTGACCTACCCTGGTAATCAGATTACCTTGCCATCATAGAGCCTTCATCCAGTAACTGATGGAAGCAAATACAGAGATCCACAGCCAAGCACCAGGTCAAACTCAAGGAGTCTAGTCAAGGAGAGGGAAAGAGGGATTCTATGAGCAAGGGGCATCAAGATCATGATGGGTAAATCTACAGAGACAACCGAACCAAGCTATTGGGAACTCATGAACTTTAGACCAACAGCTGTGGAGCCTGCATGGGACTGGACTAGGCACTCTGAATAATCAAGACAGTTGTATAGCTTGCTCTGTTTAAGGGGCCCCTCGCAGTGGGATCAGGTTCTATCCCTGGTGCATGAACTGGCTTTTGTAGCCCATTATCTATGATGGGACACTTTGCACAGACATCATGCAGTGGGGAGGAGCTTGGACCTGCCTCAACTGAGTATAGCAGGCTTTGCTAACTCCCTATGCATGGCCTTACCTTTTTGGAGGAGGGGATGGGGTTGGTTAGGGGGGGAAGTCTTGGGGGGAACTGGAGGAAAGATGAGCGGGATCTGTGGCTAGTATATAAAATGAGTGAAAATCTCTTAATAAAAAAAGAAAAGAAAAAAGAAAGGTAATTGAGTTCAGCACATTGTTTTTTCAGATCAAGCCAATGTCCATAAGATTGTCTCTTCCATCACATGAAGAGGCAGTAAGTATATCTACTACTGATGAACTATTGGCACCTTGAATCTGATGGCACCTTGAGTTGGTTCTTGGATTTTTCAGTCTCCAGAACCATAAAAATTATGTGTGGTTTTTGTAAGCCATCTAATTACACCATTCCATCATGGTATCCTGATGTCATACCTAGTAAACTGTAATTTTAATAATACATCGCATGGTTCTTAATGACATAATAAGAAAAATTGGGGGGTTAGAATAAATAATAGTCAATGAGTAAAGTGATGGACAAGCACTAGGTTATAAGTTCAGATCCTCAAAAGTCATGTAAAATTCATGAACATAGTAGCATATATCTGTAGTTCTAGCTCTAGGTTTGAGGGAGAGGCAGGGGATCACAATTAGTCAGTATAGCCTATTTGTGGATATAATGTGATAGACCCTGTCTTAAAATGAGGCAGAGAGAAATGGAGAAAGATATCCAATTTGGCATGCATACATACACTTATGCACATATACACCTATACACTTATGTGAACACATAACACACACACACACACACACACACACACACACACACACAAGTTTAATGTATACCAATAGCTGTTGGGTGCTGTTATAGTAATGATCACTATCACCAACAATTACTTTATCATATTTTCCCATCTTGAATTTCTCCCAAAGGCTCACATTAATGTTTTGATTTCTAGCCCATATGCTATTGAGAATTTATGAAACTTTAAAGATGTAAAGGCTAGTGGGAGGTGTTCAAGTTTGGGATGTATTAGCTTCTAGTATATCCACTTTATTTTATTCTTTTATGAGCCTCCAGGTAAGAGGTTCTGCTCCAACATGCCTTCCCACAATTCTGTGTACTGATCCTAAGGAAATATTTCCCTGAACATTTCAGCTCAATGATGATGTTATCTTATTAACCACATCTGATTCTTTTGCTCCAGTGGACCAGCACCAATTTCCTTGCTAAAGCCAAAATTTCACTTTCTTGAGCATAAATAGTGTCTTTGCTTCCCTCTGAAGCTTCACAAGTCTTGCATCCATGCTCCAGATTACTTTCAGCATTGTCTTCCATTTCCCCAGATGTTTATAAACTCAGAACACTCAAATGTCAAAAATTTTCCAAGTCAAAGCTCCAGAATTCTCTATCTTCCTCCCACAAAACTGTCCAAGGCTTAAAAGTCACATTGTTATGTCCTTTACAATAAATCCTACTCTCTGGTAACAACTTCAGTTCTTGTTACTTTTCTGTAGCTGTAATAAAACAGTAACTAAAACCACTTTAGGGCAGGAANGGCTCCATTTGGNTACAANTTACACTCTATTTTTGGGAGAAGACAGTGTAGAAATTCATGTCAGGAGCCTAGAGGCAGGAACTGAAGCAGAGATTATGGAGGGACATTGCTTACTGGGTCGCTCAGCTACTTTTCTTATACAGTCTAGGCCTACAGGCCTAATGGTGTCAATGCCCATAGTAGGCTGGTTCCTTTAACATCAATTACCAATTAAGAAAATGCCCCACAAGTCAATCTGATGGAGGCAATTCTTCAGTGTGGTTTGTTCTTCCCAAATGACTATAGTTTGGGTGATAAAAAATAATCAATACAGGTGGTTATAACAATTTCTTAAAAGAAACCACAATGGAATTTGCCCTGTTGAGTTTTCTTATAGAAATGATGTCTCAGTAATAGGCTTTCATAGCATTTTACCCACAGTACAACATCGTTCCATTTTGGAATTAATTATCTGAAAACCAGTCACTATGTGTTGAGATTTTGTAATATTCTAGATCTTTTTCTATCATTTCACCAATAGNCACAGAATCTTCATTCATGAAATACCACCTCAGAGATGAACTCCTGTGCTCAACCATGAGAGTCAGTTCCATATGCTTTGAAGTTTTATTATACAGTTTTAGTAATCCAGTCACACCTCCATATTTTACTGTTAATTCTAGTTTTTGTTATTTCAACTGCCTGTGCAGTTATTTTCTCCACCTAAATTATGGAATCCATGTCACCTATGTGTGCAGAAATCACTTTCTAACCTCCTGTGAATGTGATTATATTAACTTCATCCAGAAATCATGGATGTTCCCAATTTGTCTAGAACAATGAGCTCTTTCTTAGTCTAGCTCAGCAACAATACTTTGTAAAATATAGCTTAAATAAAACTTGAGTGTAAAAAGAATCCACTGACCCATGGGATAAAAAATGCACCTTGTGTCCACATGCATGAAGGCAAAATTCATCTAATAATGCANATCAGTTGGGGATCGTGGGCAGTGAGATGCATTGTCAATGACCATTAACATTTTTAAATCATTCCCTGAGCAATACACATTATGAGTGAAGGCTTAAAATTTTCAGCAAATCATGGTACAANCTGACATGCTGAAATTTGGGCTTTATTGTTCTATTTATAAACCACAGTCATTAATAGATTTCCCAATTCTTAAAAGCTGTAGGATTTCTTCAGTGTAAAATAATCATGGGATTCAACTCAGAGCCACCAGCTGCATTCCCCTAATAAGAGTCAGCCTGTCTCTGATGATTTGAAGCCAGTTGTTAACATTTCACCGCCAGAGATTAAAGTCTTTCTTTCAATATAAGGCTACTTCATAATTAAAGGAAATGTTATTTAGTGCAGCCACGCACATCAGTTCTCTTACCTAGATCTGGATAACCCACTGTAGCTTCTACATCAGCTGCCTCTAACTAACTCACTTGTCAATTTAAGTTATGGGAATACCTTCTTTTTTTAAATCTCATAAATGCAGCCTCTGTTGGATTCAGTCATTTGACCTGAACTTTTGCTAACCTTCAGCTTCACAGAAGTGAGTGGGGATTCTTCTTCAGATTAAGTTTTAATTTAAGGGAATGGAGTAGCTTCTTTGAGGTTCTACCCAGATCACCAAAAGTGATGTCCTAACAGACATAAGGCCTCCATTTGCTTGCAGATAATGTGCTACCAAGTAGTAGAGCACTGATAAATCCCTTCAAGTGTGTTCCTTTTGGAGTCACACTGGTTTAGTCCGAAGAGCCTAGCATTTGGACAATGAGTGTTGCTATTCTTCCCTAAGACACCTCATTCCAATCTTTATTTTAAAGTAAGAGATGTGTGATTCTCTTACTTAAAACATAGAGGCTTAACATGCAGTTACTAATTATCTTCATTTCAGGGGAATAGCAGATTTGTAGAGGAAAACACAAATATTTATTGTTTATGGCCATCTTGATTGGGCATATTCATAATACCTCAAAAGAATTACAATAGTATCAAAGAGTACTGATCCCAGATCACTATGAGGGACATAATAATAATGACATCCCTGCAGCATTCTGAGATTAATCAAAATGTGACACATGGCAGGAAGTGAAGACGCTTTCAGAAAAATTATCCTTATAGAGTCACTTGAACAGAGTAGCTACAAACCTCAAGTTTTTTTAAATACAGTATTTTCAAACTGCAACAGAGAAAAGAACAATTAAAGAGATATGCTCATATTTCCAAATATTTCTGGATAAATGTTTAAAAGGTTATAACTTCTAATTATTGAGCAANGAGTGTGTATTAACATTTATTNATAATAGAAAAATTATTGACAGGCCTATGTTGTAGTTTGAATATGAAATGCCCCAGAAAATCCTCAGTTCTGAGTCCTTGTTTCTCTAATACAGTGCTCAAGTGTTTTAGGGGAATGGAGTTGTGGAGCTTTAATAGGTAAAACATTGCTTTAGGAAGTAGTCCATTAGAGTTAAGCATTCAAAAGTTATATCCAGTGCATTTTCCTTTCTCTGAACTCTGATTCCTGTTCCACCATAATGTTAGAAACCTTCACCACAGACTGGCCCCTGCATCATGTCAGTTTTGAAGAGAACCTTACATAATAGATTGAATTCTCTCTGAAACTTTGAGTTGAAGCAAACTGTACTTCACCTAAGTTGTTTAAGTAAGGCTAATTTGGCATAGCCATATACGTAACCTTTATCTTTAAATAGAAGGCAGTTTATCATGTCTGATAAATGTGCAGAATAGAACAGTTATTCAGATCACTAATGAAAATTTTATCAAGTTTTACCTGATGAAAATAAGAAATAATGATTTACTTAATTATTTTCTGTGCTTTGTATGTAGTACTAGGAGAGAATCCAACGAGCTTTAAAGAGCATCAAGTTGAAGTGTTTTGTCTCATAGATTTAAAACTAAGACTAGGAGCTAATAATCTGCTTAAGTTCACACTATTAATACATTGAAGCTAAAATGAGGGTTGAAGTATCCATCACATTAAATTTTCACTCTAATGCTAATAATGCAGTATAACATATAAGTTAAACAAAACCTTTCTTCCCCAAGATTCTTTTAGTCATGTTTTTTTTCTCATGATAATAGAAACCTAATTACTACATAATTACTAGAATTATATTCAAATGAAATAATAGCATTGGAAAATTTTTATATATTGTAGATGCAATAGGGTCAGAGAATAGTCTACTATCATCAGATTATAATAAGCTAAAATGTTAGTATCAATATTTACAGATGATATGTTCATGAAACAAAACCAGGAAGAGAGGTAGTGAGGAATGAGGATGCAACTCAGTGTTTCCAAAGGTCAAATTGCCCTGCAATACATACATACATATGAAACCAAAAGCTTCCCAGAGACACAGTTGGTGATAATTACAGCAATCTATGTACTTAGCATATCTCTCACTTTTTTACCATTGTGCAATAGGTTCAAAACTGACATGGACTCTTAGACTTCATGAAATTACAGGGATAGAAATAAAAGATGGCTTTAAAAATGCCTTACATCTACACAAACATATTTATGATAGTTTTAGTTTTTATATTTTACCATTTTATATTTATATGAATCAATGACATCAATTTGTTAAATGTTCTGAAGTATTTATAGCATACTATAATAATAAAATAATTGTTTCATACTGTAAATATATCCTACTGTACTAGTGTATCTCACTAATATTTAATTTTCATACTGTGAAAATTTTATTAACAATTGAACTCTGATTCTTTTTCTATTTTGTTATTCAGGTTTAAATGTACTATAATGTGATTTATTGCATTTATTTAAATTTGTGTGCTCTGAAATCCTTCTCAAACCATTTACGTTTTTCAAGAGTGATTATATGCCACTGGAATTAAACTGGGTACTATGAAAAAAAGTCAGAATGTGGANATGAAACCCTCTTTAGAACATGGCAAATTTGAAGGAAGCTCATCATTATGTTAACAGAGATGGTGGTAGCAGTAATATTGCAGATATTAGGGAAACAGAGTAAGAGAAGCAGTTGCAATGGAAGACAGGATGAGGAAGTGTTTAGCAGTAATAAAGGAAGAAGCTGCCGTAGCAGTGCAATGGTGATGTTGGCAGAACAGGCTATCATAGTAGTGGAGTGGTGAGTTTGGAAGACAGGCTGTCATAGCAGTGTAGTGGTGATGCTGAAGGAAGAGGCTATTATAGAAGTTTTATGGTAATGCTGGTAGGAAAGGCTATCATAGCAGTGTGATAGTGATGTTGATAGAAGGGGCTGTCATAGCAGTATGGTGGNGCTGCTGATATCAGTGGTATTGGACATGGAAGTGACAGTAGTACTGGCAGCAGTGATGGTAACAGTGTTAAGACTAATGATATGAGAGTCATTGACAGCAGAGCAAATAATTGTGGATAGTATTTTTGGTGGTAGAAGTACTTGTAATGGCTGGTACAGGAAAGAGACAGGGAAAATGATGAGAATTTGGGAGGAGAAAGGATTCTTCACTCAGAAATCAAATTGAAGCCCCTCATTAGCTAAGAAACAAGAATTCTTGCACATAACTCAAATTTGCTTAATGCCTTTCTCCCTTTCCATTGCTCAACCTGAAATTCTCTAGGAACATCACTAGAAACCTCTGGTGCAACCCTGATGGCTCCTGGTTTTGTCTTATCAGATTATAATCACACTCAATGTACCTCCAGAGCCCTCCTATAATCTCATTTATGAGAAGGAGAAAGACAGAGGAAGAGATAAAGAGGTTTCTTGGCAATCTTTTGGGATATAACTTGAGAGATACCAAAGTACTATGTATAACAAATGCTATACATCAATGAATTGTAAATCTCCCTTGGAAAGCTCATATTTACAGATATGTCTTATTCTTTCCCCAAATACCTGTCTTTCTCTAAACCTTTGTGTTTGAAATATACATTTAAAATATCTCAATGAACTTTAAAATTCTTTGAATAGCCCACAGCCAAGTGCACTTGTGTTCTTTAATTTTTTCTCCNGAATATCTTTCTCATTTTAATAAAACCCATGGTTAGTCAAAAAAATGACTTAACATATGAATGCCATGCATCCTGGTTTGGTCTGAATTGAGGTTCTTAGAAGAGTAAGGAAATAGCTAAGACTGCTGAGGGTGACAATACAGAACTATGCCTCTGTGCCTTTACTGCTGTCCATATGATGTCAGTGTAAAAGTGGGGAGAGTGGTGGGAAGCACTGATGATCGTACCCTAATTCCTGAGAATTTACTAAGGGCCAGGCACTACTTAAACTTTTACAAGTATTCATTCATTTTTATTTACTGTAACCCAAAAGAATGGCTATGAATGCCTCCTTTTATGTTCTCTGTTTTGCAAGCATAGNACAGATGGCTAGTGAAAGCATTTTTACTGTCTTGGCAAGCTTAAGTCCTGCTTACAGAATCATGCAATATGTAGTCCCTCTGAGCATTGTATTCTCAAGATTACTCAAGTTCATGTTATTCAAGGACTTATATATTTGAACAGATGCAATTTTAGCTGNTGAATTATCAAATATGAACCTTGGAGAGAGTTGTTTCACTTCTCTATTCCTCAGGCTGCTTGTCCATCATAAGTCTGTAGAACATAACTCACCTCCAAGCTTTAGTCACTGCTTGNTTCCTGGTTGCCCTGTTTGGTGAAGTATCTCTGATGTGGGAGATGTGGGAGATGGTCAGGAACTTTACAATGTCANCAAGTCTTTAGCTTAGCGGGAATTTCAATTATTATTTCAGTATCTCTTTAATCCAGGCTCTTGGCTGTTGGATTATGTTATCTATGCTAGTTTAGAGGACAGCCTTTCCTGATTCACCTCTGTTCAGTTAGATCTAACTCCTTGACAGGGCTTCTGATAGCCAACCACATCTCTGAATCTTCCTTGCCCACAGTGTGACCTCAGAGTATATTTGATTAATCTGACAGTCTACCTCCAGGTTTTAGTCTGTAAAACTACTACTTGTAAAAGAGATCATCCTGTTTCTGTGGTGGCAGTGAAGCATTTGTAAGCATGGATATTTTTCAGTGGCTATGTGTTTCTAAATTGAGAAGGCAGGGAGAGAGAGAAAAAAATAGAAATAATGAATGCAAAATGACTTTTAGTAGGTTTTCTTTCCATAGTTTTTGAAGCCTTGTATACAATCCTCCACTTCCAGCAGTCTGAGGAATTCTCATTCATCTGTTTTTGTGAGCCATTCTATCTGGACTAGTTCTGAGCCAGCAGGAGGTAGAATTCAACTCTCAAGCAGAACACAGGAGACTGTGTTTGCATTGAATATAGANAGGTTCTAGAGTGCATGGCTCTGCCTATCTGTCCTCTTTTTTTTTTCTTAAATGAGTACAGTTGTAGTATTAAACCACATATGATTCTTTAGTATAAAACTGACTTATTTTGTCATTTGAAAAACTAGCTTTTTAATTAACTTTTTTGGGGGGGTTTCTTTTTTTCAAGACAGGGTTTCTCTGTCTTGGAGCCTATCATGGAACTCGATATGTATACCAGGCTGGCCTCCAACTCACAGAGATCTGCCTGCCTCTGTCTCCCGAGTGCTGGGATTAAAGGTGTACACAACCANTGCCCGGCTTTAATTAACTTTTGTGTTTGCTTTCATATCATAGCTGTTGTTGNCCATGCATCACATGTGTCTATGCATCTGTGTGGAATAGAGGAAGAATAGAAACTTTAAGTCAGCTCATGACATATCTATTTGCCACAAGACCCTGAATAAACAGCTGAACTTACTTTATGCAGAATATAGAGATAATAATATGTCTCTGAAGCAGTTAGTATAAAGGCTCAATGTGCCTATGTTATGTGGAATGTTTCCTGTCTGAAAAGATTGCCTGACAGTAAATTCTTCATAATTCATGTTACTATCAATTTCCTAAGTTTCATTTTTTTTATATTTTTATTTGTCTCTTTTTCTTTTTGTTTTGTTTCTGTTGTAGTTTATTAGAAATAAATGTGATTTTGAAATGTTGAGGAAATAGAACAAACTTACTTCTTGGAGCTAGACTGCCTTTCCAGTAATGAAGCCACATATCTTGCTTTAGGCTTAAACCACTGTTGATGGACTCTCAGGGGGCAGGTAGCACCAGTAGTTGAGCAAGCCAGAAATTCCCAATTTGATCAGAGACTAGAATGTTCATTTCCATTTTCAGTCAGTCTTACACTTGACTAGTAAATGGATGGCTGGGCGATTTTAGTTTGTTTGCATTTCACTTTGTTTTTTCCTGTTTTACATCATTGGGAATTAGGAATGAGGACCTTTCAGCACATGTCTACTCTCACCCCCAGATGAGTCTGACAGCATAGCTTTGCAAACAAGAGAATCAACTCTCACCCCTAGATGAGTCTGA
>LZPO01056971.1:1826-12141 GCA_001675575.1 Neotoma lepida
GTCTAACACGAGGAGAATTCCTAACTGAGACTACAAGAGCCATTTATGGTTTTTTGAAGTTCTCCTTTTTAAATAGGATGGCTTTACAGTTGAGGACACTCACAGGTGTTTATATTTGGAACACTGCATGTGATGGGAATATGAAGTGTTAGCTTACCGTGTGCAAGGCTGACCTTTCTGTGAGAACAGGTGTAAAACAACTCATGTACTCTTGAAGCAGTAATATGGAAAGTAGATTTTGGTTGTAACAGGATAGCCAAACAAGCTTATTTGAAATCAAAGTGTAATTTCTTAATTTTATTCAACTCATTTTTGTGTGTACCCCAAATCTACTTAGTAAGCTTTTACCAACAGTATGACACTTGAATTTTCAATAAAGACAAGTGTATTAGATTTACAATAGTTGGTTTCCTCTGATTATAGTTTAATTGGGAACTACAGTAATAAAGNATCTAGACTTGAACTCTTCTTAAAAAACTATTCTAAGAGAAGACACAAGAATCAGAGACTCATCTGTTTTCACACTCAGGAATCCCATAAAAACACTAAACTAGAAATCATAATATGTATGCAGAGGACCAGGTGCCGATCCTTGCAGGCCCAATGCTTATTGCCTCAATCTCTTGCAATTTCATATAAGCTTTGACCGTGTTCATTTAGAGAGCCTTGTTTCCCTGGTGTCTTCTGTCCTCTCTGGTTTTTACTGCCTCCACTTCCACAGAGTGTCCTGAGTTCCAAGGGGAGGGTTTTGATGGAGACAACCCGTTTAGAGCTGGATGTTCTAAGATTTCTCACTCTCTGCATAATGTTTGTCTGTGTCTGGATGTGTTACCATCTGTTGCAGGAGGAAGCTTCTCTGATGATGGCTGAGCAAGGCACTGATCCATGAGTAGAGCAGAGTGTTGTTAGGAGTCATTTTTTTGCCATTTTTTTTAACATTAGTAATTGGTATTGTACTAGATCCCTGGACTATCTAGTCTCTGGTTCTTGGTTACCCAGGCAGTGTCAGGTATGGGTTGCATCTTGTGGAGTGGGCCTTAAATCAAATTACATATTGATGGGTTACTCCATTACAAGGTACAACTCATATGAGCAGAAACATAAATAATTTGCCAAATTAGATAATGAAAAAGACAAAGCTATGTAATTTTAAAGGTATGTCTAGCAAGAAAGTATAATTTAAAAATTCTAAAATTGTTTAGAGGTTAGCTTCTTAATGTCTGTTAACATGCTCTTTACATCAACTATTATTAGAAAGACATAATAAATGTGATACAAAATATTACTGAGAGTTGCATTATCTGAACTTAAAAGATAATTTTGAAACTGAAATATAATAAATGCTACTTTAAAAAGGCTCTAATGCTATCAAGAAAAGAGTAAAAGTAAAGCTAGCTTCAGAAAACTTAAACCATGGATTCTACAGTCCTTTTTAACAACAACAAAAAAAGACATTGAATTGTATNTATAATTCTCATGATTGCTAAACAAAAATCATGAATGTACAACCTTGACCTAATTNTCATCTCTTCTCAAAAGCCTGNAACACTGCATTTGCTAGCTTACTGAAGGTTTATTTGGATGGTATGTCGCTATGGGCCTCACCATGGTCAAAATCTATAAAAAGGGAAAGTGTAACTAAAGCATAGGGAAGGCAAACTAGAAAATCAGGCTAATACTAGTCTATAAATACAACTGTGAACTGTTGTAATCTAAGGTCAGTGGGTCTCATACTTTGAATGATTAGAATGTCATTTGGGCACAAGTGACTGACTACAGGATATTTCAAAAGCAAGTCACTAGCAATTCTATACCCATTAGAAGAGAAATATAAACTGGTTAAGGACTTTCTTTTCTTATTAAATTTTTTAATTTAATGATCCTGAGAATGTTAGGTAGCTGTTTGCTGTTAGAATTACAAAAGAGTCCACTGGTACATTTTTTAAAAGCAAATAATGGATTTATAGTCCTGATGTCATGAAAGGCTAGAAAATGTGGTTACTTTAATTTAAATACAGAAAATGCCTTTCAAATACATGGCAGGTAAATAGCTTTATAAATACTCTATACAGATTACTTTTGTCAGCTACATAGTAACACATTTATAATGTATAGATACTTGAGGAAAATCTATTGATCCTCTGTGCTGTCTCTTTTGGCAGTGAATTCCAGGTAATTTGTGATATTATTATTATTTTCTTNTTTGCNACAGACACATATTGAGCATAAAGGAAATACTGAGGACATANTATGTTTAATCAAGTTATTANGCATTCTCTTTATGTGGTGTTTTATTGAAATGATTATATTACAGCAGATAAAACTTTAATTCAGAAATAAGGTGACCAACAATATCATATTAACAAAATAATGATTTAATTTGGTTTAAAGGTTAATGATTTAATTTGGTTTAAAGGAAAGTAGAAATAAAATTTGTAACATCAATATTTTCAGACATTTTCAAGCTACTAACAGTTCTTTAAAGGTGTTCATATGATTTCTCCATGTAAAAAGTGTATTAAATAATTAGAAAAAACAAAAACAATGCTCTTTTTATGAAAATACACTGAAATTTTGTTAAAGCCAATACAGTAGCACTAGTGGCATTTGATAGAAAATAACAGAAGTAATCTAGAGTTAGCTATGAAGTTAAAGCTAATTCAGGGTAGAGATAAAAGCAGTAAATACATGGGAAGAGGAAGAGAACCAGGGAGAGAGAAAATGGAGCAAGGTTAAANAAAAGAATAGGGGGAAGGAAANGAGGAAAATTNGGAAGTGGTAGAGACAGATGAATTAAAATCTAACTGCACAGTAAAGAAAAATGTGAAAGTAAAATTTGATAAATATAAGAGAATGAAAAGTAAAAACAGAGCAGTTTTTAACAACATACTTTNTAACTATACNTTTTCTATATATGCTGAATTATCATACACCCAAAATATGTACAAATATTCTACATCAACAAAACAAAGTTTAAAAGTGGCTGAAAGTGAAGGCATATGTGGTTCAGTAGGAGACTATTGTTGTGTTGATGCAGTCTTAATATTTTTCCCTTTAATTGCAAATTCATTTTTCTCGCATTATATATATATCACATAAGATATATATATATATATATATATATCCTTATTATTTTATACCCTCTTTCTACTCCTCTCAGCTCTTCTCCAACCCCCTTCTGTCTCTCATTAGGAAACAAGCAGGCTATATTAAGGGGCATGGCTGAGTCCCACAAGTACAAAGGAACATTTACCTTATTTTGCTTTAGAGTGGTACAGNGTAAACAACAGAATCCCCTCTTAGTTTATCTTCAAGGAACAAATACAATTTTATCAGTATATTTTGTTCAGGATTTTCAGTTTTCAAATTATAAGTGGTATTTAACCAGGACTTGAAAAATGTATGATGCCCTGTTTTTTAGAGTCAGAAGAATAGTCCTTTATACATACANTAAAAGTAAAACAAAATAATTATTATATTTATAATTCTGCCTACCTAAACACTTGTAAACCTCTAGCATCCATGGATAATTCATTTTAGAACATTTTAACATAAAATGATTATGGCCTTTTTTATGAAACGATATGAATGTTGATTGAAACATTTGNTTGCATATATTTGTACTTAAGACTAAAGCAGAGCACACTGTAAAACTGAGAATGAATATATTCATTTGGGTTTTCATTCACTTTGTTAGATCAAATTTATGTTTTTTCACAATACAGAAACTTCAAGCTTGGCTAATGTTTGTACAGCATAAAATATATTTTGCCTATATACCATTTAATGTAAGTTTTTCATTATTAATATAATTGTTATAGAAGAAATATATATTAGTAAAGAATGATTATTGAAAGTATTCTTCAATCCAAAGTAGTATTCTAGCAAGTTAGCAAATCTGACTATTGAAGACAACTGTGTGTGCTCTGTAAACAATGACAAATCAATAGGATAAAAACTATAATGAAATTGTAAATGCAAAGAAGTTGAAAAACTGCTCTTAAAGATTTGAAAAGACATCCAAGTCCATAGTTCTTTTCAAGGAGAGTAGCATTGCATTGCTTTATATACTTTGAAAAAGTTGATTAAATTAATAAATTTATATACATATATGCATAAATATCTTGCTTTCACATAGACTTTTACACATAAATACATATACACATTATATATATGTATATATATGAACTTATAGATATGTCAGAAAAGTGATACTCTGTCATTTTTAAAAGAACCACTTGAGGGATGTCATTATGAAAATAACTTTCTAAAAAATAAAATGCTTAATATGACTTCACTGGTCTCTATATGGATATAGACTCCTGGAGAAGAAAGAAAGGACATAAGAAGCCATAAGAAACTTAAACCAGGTACAAGTTAGCCCCTGGATAAGGCACAAGGACACTTGAGAGAAGAACATGAGCCCTGAAAATGCCTTTGAAAGTGAGCTTTGAGGTGTATTGAGTGGAAAGCATCNGCTAAGAAAACAGATGTGGTGCAAGGAAGAAAGCGGAACTCAACCGTGATTGTGAGCTTTGGGACAGTTAGGAAGCTCAAGGTTAAAGAAGACAATGAGGAGTTGGTGTTGGGCTTTATAAGCCTGAGAAACCCATTGGATCAAAGAGTTATTCAGGAAGTTGTTCTGACATTCAAATGGAACTTTGTATATCCTTAGNCGTGGGATATTCCTGGTGCTAAAAGCTGTGGTTTGTGTCAGAACATGGAGGTGGTGATTGTAGGAAAAGGAAGAGAGGAAGGATCCAGGGGCTAACTTGTTACACACCATCAGTAGGGGAGGAGTCAGTAGAGCAGGTTAAATGAGTGACTAGTGAATTGGGTCTGAGAGCAGTGAGAGTGCGATTTGGTTTTGGTTATAATTTTCTTTTTTTGAAAAGTAAGTGAAGAACGAACAAGAGAAACAGAACAACTGTTCAATAAAAACACAATAGACTCATCCAACAATTTAAATTCAAAGATCAATTTTGACCTGGAAAATCACTTATATTTAGCAAGAATAAAAAGCCAAGTTAGAAGAAACACAAGTGATGNTAGTAAGATCCAGAAGAGTTATTAACCACTGTAGAAAAACATGTAAAAGAATCATTCCACATATAAAAAAAAGCAGAGAAATGGAGACTATGGAGGCATANGTAGGGTTTCAGATGTGAATATATTAATGTGGGAGATAATATATGATATCTNTATTCTGATGGGTAAAAGTCCACAGAAAGCAAGAGCTGCACTGCAAGAATGAGATGACCATTACTGTGAATTATCATAAGGAAAGAGCCTGTTAGATTCCAAGAGCATGAACCCCAGGCAGTCTGTCATTTCTGCCTCACATGCAGTGTTCAAACCCTGCTCACTTCAGCCCAATGAATCACTATGGACACTAAGAAATGTAATCTATCTGGGTTCAGCAGAAAAGGGAAATGAGTTTGGCAATCATACCATGTTATTTTTCTCTCCGAAGCCTTATTTCTTAATGCTTTTGAAAGAAATTCTTTGAAATATTTACCATAGTAATACATATTCTTAATATCTAACTTAGAAATTAGTCTATTAAAGTTGATACTAATGATTAATTTTGAAGGAAATTATATCAGAAACTAGTTATTATTACTTTATATCTTTGCTCCTATGATTCACTATATCACATTTCAAATTTATCTGAAATTGTTTTTCCTCTTCCTTTTTCAAATTACAAGTGCAATTTATAACCAGGCAATGGTGACACATGCCTTTAATCCCAGCGTTTAGGAGGCAGAGGCAATCACATCTCTGCAAGTTCCAAGGACAGCCATGGCTATAAAGAGAAACCCTGTCTCAAAAAAAGAAGTAAAATTTATATTTAATATTACCAGATTTCTCCTATATTATATTACTGTATCAGAATCACTCCCAAAAGTTGAATAGAAAAAAAAATGTATATCATTGAATAATGTCATCAGTACTCTGACCTACTNANGAATATCAATAAACTGAAATTCCTTTTGCAGTTTTTTTTTGTTTGTTTGTTTTGTTTTTTCAGACTTTGTATTACAACTCATTGGTGGTTTATAAAATAAATTTAGTGAATTACTCCTGAGTAAATGGAACAAAATAGAATAAAATAAAAATATGTACTTGATTTCATGTGGTATTATCTTATTGAGATTGATACTATGTATATATTTACATGTATGTATAAATATGCAAATATTACACATTCATATTGATACATATGTACACTAACACATAGCTNTCCTTAAGAGACAANGTAGTTCTCTGAATGGTTTGAACATTGCCACTTCATGTTCTTTGGCTGTGTTCTAACTAATCTTGAGCTTTACAGTTTTCATATAAAATCTTAGTTACTGTTTCTCTCTGCATATNCACATTTTTCATNTATATGAAAGTATTATTTTCATTGAAATACTACTCAAGATGACAATANACATTGTAAAGCTTGTATAAGTTATAACATTAAGTTTTATAATATTAATGTCCTGATCAGATTTATNTTTCATAATGTATTNTTACTGAGAAGATCTCTTGATGTGGAGGAACACTGGAGATAGAATAGCTAAAAGGTTGTTGTAGTGTTGCAGGAAAATANGAGAACTAGTTTAAGGGAGACACGTTGGTCCATTTTAGAAAGTNAAATAACTAGAAGATTTCCATTNAGCAATAATTTTCCAGTTGTTTAGGCCNTGTCAAAGAACAAAGCATACACAGATCATTGTTTTTATGAATATATAGAGTTGTAAGAGAATAAATAGTAAACAGAGAGGGAAATAAGTACTATGAATAGACAGCTTTTCTGGATCAACAAGTTCACGAGATAATAATAGATAAATAAAAAAAATAACTCTCGAAGTATGTTGTAAAGTCATAGATTGCCAACCTATCTAGAATTTGGGAAGGAAACATATGCATTTGAGGGAATATTATGGGATAGATTTGTAGTAAAAGCAGTATTAGAAAAATAGCTGAAAGGACCAGTTGAAATGATGTCAAAGAGAATAATGTAATATTTTTTTTTGCCTTTAGTAATGTAGTCTACTATTGAGTTTCTGAAGAGCAGAGGTAGACAGTCAAATGTAGCATTTTTAGAAATACAACTAGGTGATGATTACCACAGGCATAAAAATATGATCCCAACACATGTTGGGTGCAGTCAATCAGTACAGTTAAAATGAGTCATTGACAAAACACATCTTGTTTTCCTTCCTGCTGTTTTTCTCACCTCTTGATTGTTGTATTGTGTGTGTGTGTGTGTGTGTGTGTGTGTGTGTGTCTGTGTCTGTGTCTGTGTCTGTGATAGAGAGAGAGGTAGAGAGAGGGAGAGATCCTATTAAATTCCTAATTCAGTTGTGTTCATTCATGAATGCTAATGCAGTATGCTTTTTATAGCCTTTTGATTTCCATTGCAACTGTTACAGGAAGCTTAGCTTAGGGAAGTGGTCTTAGTCCAAGGCACAGCAAAGTGATGCAAGTTTGCATAGGCTACATCACAACCTACTGAAGAATACAGAAACCCAAAACANTGATGTCCAGTGAAAATATGAAGACNCAAAACCAACTGGTTCCCAGTAAAAGTGTTCATTAACATAGTAGAACGGAAAGAAATGAAGTTTGCNGTTTCAAACTTTAAGGTTAAATGTCTAAATCATCTATAACATCTTTTAAAATTTCATTTCCATTATTATTATTTCCATTGTTTATTTGCCANANCCAACATGTGACAGTCAGAGGACAACTTGAGGGTCATAGTTATTCCTTTACCATATANGTCCCAGGGACTGAACTCAGATCATCAGGCATTTAGCAAGAATCTTTACCCACTGAACCCTGGCAACTCATAATGTCAGTTGTTGAGTGTGTTACAANTTTGAGTGTGTTACAAGATTGGCAGGCACTGGCAGCATGTGGGGCCATAGTATGGTAGTATACTGATGTAGAGTAGAGAGATTGATGTGAGTGAAGTTTAAAGCTAGTAGAATTAATATTAAGTTCTTCCCATGATGGTTTTTTTATGCTGTAATAAAATTTAATTGCAGCACAACCTTTTCTGAAATGCCATAATAAACTTAAAAGATTCCTCTTGATATTTTTCTGTTACTATGATAATGTTTTTATCCCAACGTCTTTTAATCTTTTTGGCCTTTAAACAAAATCAATGGGCACATTTTCCTTTTACTTTGAACTTCCTCATATCTTTTTAGAATGATAAAGTGCACATGTAATATTTNCTAAATTTCCTTTCTCATCGATTTTATTCCAACAAATATTTTTAGTGCCTTTTGCTAGTANAAATGGTTTTTCCTGGGGATGAGTTCATAGTAGTAAACAGTGATAAAAAAAAACCTCCCTCTTCTAATAGAGCATTTTGGTGACAAGACAGATGTGAAAGGTAAGAAAATACTAGGGTGCAAACATGGTTACTGGTTGGATCTGAAGTGCAGTTATTTAGAGGACTGATAAGAGAAGTCTATCAAAAGCCAATATTTGAATAAAACCTAAGAAAATNGAGAGCTAACTAGAAGATACCAGTAAGGAGTATGCCAAAGAAGAGGCAAGAGTTTATATAAATGCCCAGGGAAGTATAATCTAAACTGAACCCCTTGCCCTTTCCCTAATTTTATTGATCTATAACATGAAGCATAACACTCACATAATTTGGATTAGTTTAAATATTCAGCATTTTATAAAATTTATCTGAAAGAATTAGTTCTCATAATGATTAGACTCCTCTAACTGGTATATACCTTATCTCTTTTGAGTTTTGTCTAAAATCCTGATATACGAGTNTCATATATTAAAGTAGAACATGAATCTTTAAAACTCATTTCTTTTATTAATTAAATTAATTTATTTATTTTACAACCCAACTGCAGTTTCCCCTCCTTCCTCTCCTCCCAGTCCCTCCTCCCAATCCTCCTGCCTCCACTCCATCCACTCCTCCTCTGTTTCTGTTCAGAAAGGGGTAGGCCTCCCATATATATCAACAAAACATGGCATATCAAGTTGAGGTAGGACTAAGCTGCTCGTCTTGTATTAAGGCTGGGCAAGGCAACCCAGTATGAGGAATAAGTTCCTGAAAGCCAGCCAAAACATTAGGGATAGCCCCTGCTCCCACTGTTAGGAGTCCTACAAGTAGATAAAGCCACACAACTGTCACACATATGTAGAGGGCCTAGGTCTGTCCCATGCAAATTCCTGGTTGTCAGTTCAGATTCTGTGAGTTCGTATGAGCCCAGGTTAGTTGTTTCTGTGGGTTTTCTTATGACCTTGACCCCTCTGGCTCCTACAATCCTCTGTCCCTCCCTTCAGCAGGATTCCCCAAGTTTGGCCCAGTGGTTGGCTGTGGGTTAGTATCTGTAAAACTCATTTCTTAAGGAACCATTCTCAAACTCTTATTGCTTCTCTGCACAAAGGGAAAGGGAAATGATGGGTTGTAACAGATCTTTCTCTGGACCACCAGCTCCCAAATAAGGACATGGAGACTTTTTATTAATTATGAAAGCTTGGCCTTACCTTAGACTTGTTCCAACTAGCTCTTAAAACTTAAATTCACCAATTTATATTAATCTGCTTTCTGCCACGTGGCTCGTTACCTCTGCTCAGTACCATACATCTGACTTCCTCCCTGTCTGGCTGGCGAATATCCCGCCTCTCAGGTTCTTTACCTGAGTTCNTCTCTCTCCCTGGGAGTCCTGCCTATGCTCTCCTGCCTAGCTATTGGTCTTTCAGCTTTTTAATAAGCCAGTCAGAAAGTGCCTTCAGCAGGTAAGGTTAAACAGACATATCTTCACAGTGTACAAAATGTTATCCCAACAATGAGGCTCACCTTTGAATTGAAAGATGCTCACTTACAACTTATTTTCTTTACAGAATTTCTATCATCTTAGCTCTGTTTTCTTTAATAAGCACAATTTCCAAATAGATTTTTCTCCTGTATCACTGAAGATCCATGTCGTCTGGGGAGGGCTTCACAGATTCATTTAATGGCTTTCTTTCAGATCTAGGGCAGGCAATGTTAACCTTTGGCCTTTCTTAGGTAAAACCATAAAATTCATTTTCTTTAATTTCTCATAACAAATAGTAATTGGAGTAAGGCTTCCTTGGATAATTATAGCCAGATTGAAATTGAAGAGATCTTTACAGCCTCATTACCTTTGAAGGAGTTTGCATTATAAGCAACTCTTCCAAAAGAAAGCAAAACATAGTGATCATTACTAAAGGATTAATTAGAGATAATTAAAATTTAAAGTACATCAACTTAAACATTTATAAAGTATCTGTGCATATATCAAACTGAGTAAAAAAGATA
>LZPO01056972.1:0-13573 GCA_001675575.1 Neotoma lepida
CCCCATCAATGCCTGAGACAGGTGGAGGAGCTGGTCCTGGGGTCATAAGGCAGGAAGGCTGTCCCTGCCCCTCACCAGCTGCAGCACTAGGGAAAGTAGCTTCTGTACCTCACCTGGACAACACAGTAGCTGCTGGGCCTGATGGTGTAGGTGTGGGAGAGCCCATGCTGAGGGTCTGAAAGCAGGAGCACTGGCTCCACCCCTTGCTCACTGTGGCAAGAGGTGAGTTAGCTGGGGCAATGCTGGAGAGCTCACCATGGTGTTCAGGACAGGGGAGAACTGGCGGGCAGACCAACCCCCTGCAGCTGCCCAGGCCCAGAACCAGGGTTATGACTTGGTCAGTTCCAACATCCACCCCATCTATGATCTGCAGGAACACATGAAGGGACCTGACCCATAGAGCCAAAGCTGCAGGATCTCCACAACACAGGGCACCAGCAGAATGTCCAAGAGGAGTCCCAGTGAGGGCCCAGCATCGACAGTGTAGTAGAAAACAGAGGCCTTGAACCAGCCCAATGACTCTTTGCAATGAACACTTGCAAGTAAAGATGTGTGGACAAAGGGTTTACTGTGTGATTCACTACAGCTTCCATGATGAGATTTTTTATTTCCCCCCTTTCCCCGTTTTTCCCCTACATTATGTTTTTTATTGGAGGTGTGCAGGGGTGGAGGGTGGATACAAAGGGATGGGAAAATGAATGGGATCAACATACATGATGTAAAAGACACAGAATAAATAAAAAGGAAGTTAAAAAAAAAGAAACCAGCAATCAGTAAAATGAAGTACCTTGTCCCATGTCAAAATTTTAAAAACTTCTCATAATTTCACTTTTATATTTCATCTTTATTAACTAATATTTTAGAAGTAAAACCTGTACTTTTAATTACTTGTGCCATTACCCTTTGAATAATAATTAAACATTTTTATTTTGTCAGGGGAAAACAGTAACTTTTTGTAAATTTTAAAAAATATTTTTATTTTTTTAATTATGTGTAAATGTGTGTCTCTGTGTGAGTATGTTCACATGTTTATGGGTTCTTGCGGAGACCAGAAGAAGACATCAGATCTCCTGGAGATGGTGTTACAGGTAGTTGTGAACTACCTGATACAGAGGCTGGGGAGCAAGCTTGGTTCTCTGCAAGAGCAGGTGGTGTGCTTAATTGTCAAGTATTGTCTCCAGCCCCCTTCTAACTTTTCCTTTTACAACCAGGAATTATTGTGTGACTTAAATACATACATACATACATACATACATATATATTTGAAGAGTTAACTTCAAGTACTTCTGGCTTTCCATTAAAGAGCAAATTTACCAAGTTTCTTCTTATATGGAAAGTATGAGGATCCTCAACTCCCAGTCTCTCTATATTACCTAGGTCTTTTTAAAAATTCAGTTTTAAAGCTTATATTTACTCATTGCCAGGTTACTCTCTGCTGAGATTTCAGTCTGAAGTATTATTTTCAAGATCAAAAGTTTTGGTTTTTCATAGTTGATTAATAACATGAATCTTTTCTCCTTGTTTGATTGTCTTAAGTTTCAGTTAAAATGGTTCAGGCAAGCCATTCTTTGTCCTAGAATTTGTATTTATGGGGCTGGTGACATGCTCAGTGGCTAAGAGCACTTGTGCTGCAATCAGGACCTGAATTTAAGAAGCCAGGCTGCCCTGTGTGCACCTGTAACCTAGCACTGGGAGCCAAGACAGGTGGATCTCAAGTTCTCACTGGTCAGCTAGCCTAGCTGAAAAGGCGACTTGAGGTTCAGTAAGAGACCCTGTTCCCAAGGCCATAAGACAGAGAACAATAGAGATAGACATTCCACTTCTCCCTCTTCCACAAGCATGTATGCACATCTACATACATGTGCATATTACACAACACATCACAAACACCCTGACCCATAAAAATATGAGTATGTATTTATGAAATACTGACTCATAGTAATTCCTTCTATATTCACCACTACATTTGATCTACTTATGGCAGACATGTCCTCTTCATTGACAAACACAGAAAGTCAAAGAAGAAACTATTACATATCCTAACTTTTGTAAAGGTTGACAAAATATAATTTTTAAAGTTATGTATTTTTAAGAAGCCTGCATAGTGAATATTTGCAAATCTATCAAAGTTGAATTGTGTTGACTTGTTTTAATATTTTCCCAACAAATTACCAGCAGAATCTGCATGGCATCTTGTACAGAGAATGCTGAGTGAATGGATCCTTTATTTCAGAGTTGTAATAAAAATTCTCAGTTGCTCTGAATTCAAGTTCAACCATGTTGGAAAATTTTGCTACAACCATGTCTCTGCTCTGAAACACTAGGCATTGCTCATGGAGGACCCATGGAGATGTTACCAGTCGTATGCATTCAAACGAAGACCCTGCCACATGCAGCTGTAACCTCCCAATCACTGCAGAGGGGCAGACACTATGGTGATGCTGTCCTGGCACAGCACAAAGGATCAAAAGAGGACCTGGGAAATAGGGCTACTGTGCAGCTGGGAGGACCTGAGTTTGGATTTACAGCAGCCACATAAAAGCCTGGTGAGGTGGCACACATCTATAATTTCAGCATGGGGGAGGAAGAGAAAGGAAACCCCTGGGGTTCACTGGCAAGACAGTCTAGCCAACAGATGAGCTCTAGGATCAGTGATGGACTCTATCTCAAAAAATAAAATGGACTATAATAGAGGATGACCTCTATCCTTTGGGGACACGTATACTACACACATGCACACACACAGATACACACACAGGTACACTAACACACACAGACACAGACAGACAAACACACATACATAGGGGACTAGAGAGAACTACAAACTTCAAACACTAATTGATGAAGTTATTGGCTTACAATTTGTAGATGAATAGATTTCAAGAGAGGGATGTGAAACTTGAGCACTTAACTCAGTGCCTTTGCTGAACACATGCTTAAGGCTGAAGCAAGGGGAAAGAAAACTACTATGTGAAAATTACTGCACATTCCAAAACATAAGTAGGTTAAGAGGAGACAGTATGAAGGAAGGGCTCCTGATCCAGCTGGCTAATAGGTCTCATTCCCAGGAGCAGAGCAGCAGAATAGCAAGTGCAGAGATGGGGTGGGTGCTGTGCTGTAAGTAAAGACTGGCCTCAGACACAACAGAGAAAAATGCCATTTATCTGGAGAGTCTTTCCAGTGTCCCCAACCTGCTGCTTACTCATGCTGAGGAGAAGGAAAGTCATTCACTACAGTAGCTCACAATTTTCCACCGTATTTCACATAGGAAGCAGTTCTAAGATCTAAGAGGCTTCACTCCATAAAGAAACTCATAGAATCAAGTTTCCTTGATGATAAAAATTGGCTGGTCTTATTTAACAGTCAATTTGTTTTAACCAAGGTTTTGAGAGGCAGCATAGACACAGTTACCATTTCAACCCCATTAACCTTAAATATCATATAAAATACTGAGTGCAAACACACTCACACCCGTAGTGTTGTGCTGGTTGTTTCTTGTGTCTTAGAAGTACTAACACATACCTTTCTCTTTGAAGTTTCCTATTCTAGACATTTTATTTAAAAAACCATATAAACATAGACTCTTCTTCTTTCAGATAGTGTATTTTTAGGTCCATCCACATGTAGCATGTGTCAGTACATCACTCTTTTTAAAGAGCCCAGTGATATTCTGTTCTTTGCATAAGGCATCCTCTCTTTAGGCATTCATCAGGTCATAGACACATGGCTTGTTTCCAGTTTGAGCTATTGTGAATATTTGCCTTCCATTCTCTTAAGGATATGCACAAAGGCGAAAATTCTGGTCTTATTGTAAGTCTATGTTTAAATGCTGAGGAGTCACTCAACTTCTCTCTACAGAGAGTGATCCTTTGGATTCCTGAGTCCCTAAGGGCATTTGTGTGGCCATTTCCAAAATTGCAGGGTATATGTAGTGATACCTCAGCGCATCCTGACCCATCTTCCTACCATGACGTATGATGCTGACCATTTTTTTATTTTCCCACCAATCACTTCCATATCTTGTTTGGGAAAAAAAAATACCTGTAGCCCATTGTTAAATTGTAACCATTAGACATTTTACCTTTGGGTTACAGGTTCTTCATATCTACTATTAAGCCACTATCACACAAGTTAGTTAAAAGTGTTTGTTCTAACCCCATCATCCTCTTACTTTCTTGGTAACAGATGACCTTCAGCAAACACAGTCTGATTTCTGGCAACTATTGCTCAATGTATCTTTCTTTGGTTGTGCGTTTAGTGTCAAATCTAGGTAAGGTACTGCCGAGTTTAAACTCATGCAGATTGTTGTCAGTTTCCTTATTTTATTAAATTCTTTTTCAGTATTTTTATTTTTTATGTATGTGTATGAGTGTTTTGTCTGCATGTATGTTTGTGCACCATGTGCATGCAGTGGCCTCAGAGAACAGAAAAGGGAGTCCCATCCCCTGGAATTGGAGTTACATATGGCTGTCAGTTGTTCTGTGGGTACTGAGAATCAAACTTCGGTCCTCTTCAAGAGTAGCCAATGTTTTAATGTTTTTAACCACTGAGCCATCTCTATAGCCCCGTTACTTTCCTTTTGTGTGTGTGTGTGTGCGTGTGTGTGTGTGTGTGTGTGTGTATGTTACTATGTTGTGCGTGTGCGTGTGTGTGTGTGCGTGTGTGTGTATGTTACTATGTTTTGAAGAAGTTAAGATAATTAAACTATTCTTAATACTGATTTAGAAAGCTGTTATGAGAACAGTAGAATAAGTGCTCTTTTAGGACACGTTAGCTATAACCTTGGATATTGGTTTAGAACAGTTGTTTTCAAGGTAAATCCCACTAAATGTAAAACATTAAAAGCATACCATCTATCAAAATCCTCTTTACACAACAAATGTTTTAGCAAAATCCTGCTAAAAAATAGGCCATGCAACCTTTTCCATTCTCTAAAGCTTATTTTTGAAAAAGTTGGTAGTTATTTCAAGATTCTATGTCCTGTCAAGACAATGGTTAAAAACTACCCCCATTCTGCTTTAATTCTCAGCTAAATAATCAAGATGTCTGTTGGCTTAATTTCTGTGAGTCCATGTGAAGCAGATCAGATGGTAGGTATCTAAGAGAAAGAGCCAATGTTAGGTAAAGAAAGTCTGAGAAGAAATGGCACAGTGATTGTGGACTGTAACAACAAAAGCTCAACATCAGAGACATGGCAGGGCTACAGAGGAAACTTGGTGTGTGTCATTCTATCCCACTTAACTTTTAGTAAGAGTGGAGAAACATGGATCATAAAAAACAAGTTGGAAGAAAATAGAAAAGCCAATAGGCACAACAGTACAACTAGCCACAATGTAATACAAGGATACAAGAGAAACATGCATGTGGTTCTGTGGTGAAGTTTCCAACTATACTGTGTTCCTGTGATCACATGGCTTCTTCCTGAAGGGAAGATGATTGCCACTGTGTGTTGTAAATATTGTGAATGAGTCTTAATAAATCTAATTTCTTACTGTTCAACCTACCAGTCCAAGTTTTAAGAACTAGAGAAACCCTACCCAAAATACTTTCTTTTGCAAAAGATGAGAGGCAGTGCCATTGCTTTTGCCTTTCCACTGATGACTAAGTAGCACAACAGTCTACAAGCACATGTGTACACGTGTAGATTTATGGCATACAATATGCCACAGACTATGAGGCGATACTGACTCCACCATATCGGTAACACATAAGATATATGCTCTTGGGTGAGCTGTGTGAGGTATTCAATTTTTCTCCACTTCCTCCAGTCTTTTAAACCCCTTCTGAATATCATTTATATAAATACTAACAATAAAACTATAGTGGGTAGTTTTATGTGTCAACTTGATACAAGCTAGAGTCATCAGGGGAAGGAGCCTCAGCTGAGGAAATGCCTCCTTGAGATCCAGCTGTAAGGCACTTTCTCATTTAGGGAATCAATGAGGGAGGTGCCATCCCTGGGCTGGTGGTCCTGGGTTCTGTAAGAAGGCAGGCTGAGCAAGCTATGGGAAGCAAGCCAATAAGCAGCACCCCTCCATGGCTTCTGTGTCAGCTCCTGCCTCCAGGATCCAGCCCTGTTTGAGTCCTGTCCTTACTTCCTTCAGTGATGAACAGTGATGTGGAAGTGTAAGCCTAATAAACCCTTTCCTCCCTAACTTGCCTTCTGGTCATAGTGTTTCATTGCAGCAATAGAAACTCTAACAAGACAAAAAACAAGTGAAATTTCCTGAGTCCTTACTATTTGTCAGGAACATGGAGAAGTGACTACATACCAGACTGAGTGCCTTGCTTGATTAAAATTTGTCCATTTATTATTTTATTTATTTAGTGTGTGTGTGTGTACATGTGCGCACATGCATGTGCACAGCACACACACACACACACACACACACACACACACACACACACACACACTTGACCTGCTGCTGTAAACATCTGGATGGCAGAGGATAACTCTGGGGTCTAGCTGTCTCCTTCCACAGTATATTTTGAGAGTTGAACTCAAGTGATGAGGCTCACATAGCCAGTGCTTTTGACCTGCTAAGCCATTTTCCCCAACTTCTTTCACAGAGATCTAACTTGTATATGGTATTTAACTTGTTTTAAATGCGCCATTTGATACATTCAGTCATATAAACTTCTTCATATAAACTCCACATGTAGCACCAGTGACCCAGTTTCTATTTCTATAATTTTGTCTTTCATTGATTGTCACATAAGTGGGAAAGATTTTCATTTGCTGACTGTGTACTCCATTATGGTGCGACATTATTATTTGGTTATTACCCACCTTTTCATTGATATATGATTATTTTCAATGTTGGCTAAAATGAATAAAACTGCTGTGAACATTTACTCACACATTTTAACATAGACCTTTCATTTTGTTGGACCTATACCCAGGCTCAGAATAACTGGGTCATAAAGTAAGTGTATGTGTGACCTGCTAAGATCCTGAATAATCAGTTTTCCAGGTGGATGGACATTCTGCATGCCTGCCGTATGGTGTTTAACTCTAGCACACTGGCAGGTATACAGCACTGTTTCACTGTGGTTCAAAACTGAATTTCTGAAATGAAAAAAATTTTGTACATCTTTCCAAATGGTGGTTGACCATTTATACATCGATTTCAGTAGTGGCTGAACTTTTCTTTTAATGATTGCTCTAGTGAGCGTTTGACTGCATATTTTATAATACACAAAGGAAGTCCAATATCCTGCAGCCCAAGGAGTTCTGTTATTTATATTGGCTAAGTCCGAAATTCTTGTTTCTTTCCTTTTTTTTGGCATCATTATGATGCTACGATGAACAATAAATGCAAGTAAAGGATGTGTACCCAGTATTATTTTTTCTATATAACTTAAAATCATATTTGAGTTAATAAATTATCAACTATATAATGCTTATTAATTTGTGTATATTCCAATTTTATAAACTGTCGCATCTTATGGCCATCTCCTTTTTGTTCAGTCACTATTTTATTTCACATATATACTTATGTATGCATATATATATACCAGATATAAACATACACACACCATCTTCCTCATCTCCCCTTTTTATGAAAGATCATACATCCTGACCTTCTTCATGAAAGGCACTCTCTGATAGCATTGAGACCTGCCCCTGGCCCACCCAGTTCCCTGACAATGTCTTCTTACATAAAGTCCTCTTTAAGAGAAAACCCCTCCCACTCCTCTCTCTCTTCCTTCCTCTCTTGTCACAAGGTAGCGCACACCTCCTCCCTTCCTTTCCTTCCCTTTTCTTTTTCTCTTCTTCTCCTCTCCTCAGACCCTGCTCGTTTTCTTTTTCTTCCCCATTTCCTTCCCCACTTAATAAAACTTTCCACGTGGGAGCCATGGCTGCATGGTGTGAGTGACTTTCTACCATGCCCCCTTGGCTGCAGACCACTAGCAGGGTGATGTCTCCCTAACCTGCCATGTGGCACCTTGGCTCCATCCACCAACGCCTCTCCTACCATTTTACAAAACTCTTCAACAAATTATTGCCCTTCTGGTTTATATAGTCATATGTAAAACGTGGAAAATTCTATGTGTGAGAATTATCTAGAGAGATGAATGTGAGCAGCTCATCACAGATCTAGGCAGAATATGGTGTTTGATATAATACTTACTAGCTCTATGTTATCCCTACAAGCCTTATTCCCACCTGCCACCTCTGCTAGTAAGATGTGCTGTAACCCACATCAAACAAATGCCAGCAGACTCAAGATGAGCATATCCATCAATGTCAGGGAAGCACAATCCATGCAGGTTTAAAGGCTGGGAGCTTTCCATCTGGCTTGGCCAGTCTAGGATTTTGGTAGTAGGAAGTTGGTCAACAACTGAAGGAACACTGCAGTTCTTAAAGGTTGTATTTGTGTAACTGGCATAGCGGAACTGAGGCCATGGATTTCCACCGGCACTGGAGACCAATTTTACAAGCCCGAGGACTATTCAGGTTGCACTCTTCATGCCTCAAGCAGCACAGAACAGTCTCCCATCAGCCTACCAAATCCAAGGGACAAAGTGGCAAGGGGCCTGCACAGAGCCTGACTTCCTCACTGACTTGTAAGATACAAATTCTCCCTCTCTCTCACTCATCTTTCTACCTTTACATTAATACTGCACCATCTTGGCATTTAGCAGTTACCATTCAATATAACACTGCCATCTGCAAACTTCACACTGGAGAACCTCTCAATTGAGTTAGGGAACAACATCTTAGACTATTTAAAGCACACTTACGATTGTGTCTTGGGCTGCATCTGTAGCAGTCTTTTCAGGCCTGGCCTGCCAGAAGTCTTAAAATCAAGTAGGGTAAATCATGCAACCTAGTTATATTCTATCAGAGTCCCTTTGCTCTTTCATGGAAATTGTAAATCAGCTTGTCAAGCGCTACAAAAAACAGTAATATAAAGCAACATCAACAACTAAAAAATCCTCCAAGGACTTTAGGCCTGAGTTATCAGTTTAGAAAGACCCATGGGCAGAGAAGAATTGTGCATTTATTGAATTTTTAGTTTTTATAAAATACATTGTAGTTTTTATTGTACAATTATTTTGTGTACATTAAGAGGATATTCCTTAGTATTTCACTTTACTTTTGATTTGATTCTTTTATAAACATGCTATCAAATAATATTTGAATGCTGATCTTGTATCCTATCTATTTTTTTGATTCATTTAGTAGTTCTAGTACCTTGTTTGGCCATCTTGGGACTGCCTTTCTAAATGAATGAGGTGAGACCTCTGGTCAAATGCCCAATACAAGTGCTGAGTGATACAAAAATCCTTGCCTTGCTTTGGGTTGTTTGAATCTTAGATGGTCTTTTAATAAAAAACCTGGAGCCAGATACTGGGGTGAAAGCTGAAAGACCAGAGAAGCAGAGCAAGCCACAGCCACTACCTCTTACCTCACCAACTCCACGAATACTCTGAGTCCTCACCCGAAAGGGTCTCAGCTGAACTGCCTTAGTTCCTGTTTCCTCACACATTATATACCTTTCTCCACCCTACCATCACTTCCTGAGATTAAAGGTGTGTGTGCTTCCCAGTACTGGGATTAAAGGTGTGTGCCACCACTGCCTGGCTCTGTTTCCAGTGTGGCCTTGAACTCATCTCTGTCCCCCAAGTGATAGGATTAAGGGTGTGTGCCACCACTGTCTGGTCTCTGTCTTATCTAGTAGCTGGCTCTGTCCTCTGATCCTGAGGCAAGCTTTATTAGGGTACACAATATATCACCACACTTTGGTTCTGCAGAAGTATTTAGTTTGTCTCCACTAGGCAAGGTGTTGGCTATGCTTCTGTAGCCATCACTATGTTCAGGAAGTTCACTTTCAGTCATAATTTAAGAATAAGCATCATGATTCCACACTTTATTGAATCTCTGAGAATGCTCACTCACAGGTGTTGTCTTTCAGTCTGTGCATGTGGAGCATCACGTAACAGTTTTGAATGTCACACTAACGCTACATTTTATCCTCAGATAAATTTTATTGGGGAACACAGATAAAATATTATCACGTTTTGTCTAAATAAAAAAATAAAAAATAATACAAAAATTATAAGATAAACTATATATAATATATATAAGTAATTAATATATCAACAATGTCTAGTCTATTTGTATTTGACAAATTTAGAGAGAATATTTTATTATTTATTTTGGTGAGTTTTAAATGTATCTAACTTATTTTTTATTTTAACTTATATTATTAACAGAAAACTATCTTATGATTTTTTTAACTTACATGTTTTTTAAACTTATATATTTAGTATCTTTTGGTGAGTTTTTGTTTTGAAATTTTTTAAGAAAAACTATAACTATTTAATTTTTAACTTTTTTAGAAACCTGAGAAGGAAATAATATTGTCTAGTAAACAGGAAGTGTAAACAAGTGACTTTTAAAAAATGTTAGTTGAAAGAAACAGCCAGCTGCCTGGACAGTCACCNGAGGTTTNTNTGNAATGTTGGGGCATCATNTTNAGCCCATAGGCTTAGNGTATCTGACAGACTCATTTGTGAAACAGGATGTATTTAAAGTCTATAGCTTAATCTTACATTTGGTGTGAGTATTTTATGTAT
Source organism: Neotoma lepida (assembly GCA_001675575.1). NCBI lineage: Eukaryota > Metazoa > Chordata > Mammalia > Rodentia > Cricetidae > Neotoma > Neotoma lepida. The sequence continues at coordinate 10,588 of LZPO01056972.1, forward strand.
CAGATAGACTTGAATTTTTCTAGTGTCTGGAAATTGCTGGTGTTTTTGGAATTTAGTTTTTTATTTTTTTTGGCTTGTGGGTGGTTTTATCCTTTTTATTAAATGTCAGTCTATTATTGAGAGGCCAGACTTTATCAGTCTAGTTATTTTTTTAAGAATAACTGTTTTAGCTGATGTTTTATTGTACATCAGAAGCCATCGGCCCACTGTCTTTGTAACTGTTGAAGGAAAATGCACTGTATCTTTTTTGGATTGTAAAGTCATTTTAGTGACAGTGTCATATTGTCTTGGCCTTAAAGGATGTTTGTTGTCAAAGTTGTTGTTTGTCTTTTATTTTGTGTTTTGTTTGTTTATTTTGAACAGTGTAGTGTCAGCAGTCAATGTGAGGGCACTTTTATGTCCAGTGGCTAACTGTCACATGAAAGTTAACTCTATATGTAGTTTTTTTATGTCCATATTTTTTTTGAAACAGATTGGTGTTGTCAGGAGCCGACATGTCTCATAGTCATAAAAAAGAAAAAAAATCTAAGTTATTAAAACATTTTAAATGTCATATTTTGTAGATCTCTGAAGGGTTTGAAGAACCTGTTTATCTAAAATATATCTTTGTTTAACCTTGAGAACACCTAATATGACTATAAGTTTGATTGTAATGACTAACCACTAACTTTTATTTTTTTATATTTTAATAGTTGATAATAACTTTTAAGAATTAGTGAATTGTATAACATTGTTGAATGAACTGTATAGGTACAATATCTTGAACAAGATTAGAAATATATATATAATATTTTTAACAAAATTAATCTCAAATTTGTATCAATATATATTTGTATACAAAAATCCAATGTAATGTAAAATGTTTAAAACTAGTAATTGTCTTTTAAAATAGATTTAATAATTTATCTTTTTATCTATATTATATTGTAATTTATTTTTTATTTTTTATTTTTTTTATTTAGACAAAAAGGGGAAATGTGGTGATATTTTATCTGTGTTCCCCAATAAAATTTATTTGAGGATCGGAGAAAAAACGGGCAGCCAGCCGCTAGCAGTAAAACAATAGTCATGCAAGTTAGCACACNCCCTTAATCCGTTTGGTTCTCTGTTACTCCAAAGTCACATTGGAAACTAGCAAAAGGAGGTGGTGGCACATGCCTTTAATCCCAGCATCAGCCATAAGAGTTCTGGAGGTCTGTGTAGACAGACAGGAAGTGATGTAGCTTGGTGAGGATAGGAAATGAGTTAGCAGAATGGACAGGCATAAAAAGCCAGGTTAGACAGGAAGTCGCTCTCTTCGCTTTGCTCGTTAGAAGTAGAGGCAGCGTTGGTGAGGTGAGGCTAGCTGGTGGCTTGCTCCTAATTCCTCTGATCCTCAGATAAATTTTATTGGGGAACACAGATAAAATATCACTACATTCCACACTTTATTGAATCTCTGAGAATGCTCACTCACAGGTGTTGTTTTCAGTCTGTGTCACGTAACAGTTTTGAATGTCACACTAACGCTACATTTTTGACTAAAAGTTTTCTTGTGGAATTATTTTCACAGGTTGTTTATGATGGGAGCAAGAAAAGGAGAGGAGGACACCAGGGGCCAGCCACCCAGCCACCCAGCCATCCAGCCACACAGCCAGCCACAGAGTAATAGTGAATGTCAGATTACAGAAGTAAGAAAAGGAAAAAGCCCAGAGGCAAAAGGGATAATTTATGCTAAGAAAAGCTGACTAGAAACAAGCCAAGCTAAAGCCAGGCATTTATAATAATAAGCCTCTGTGTGTGATTTATTTGGGAGCTGGGTGGCAGGCCCCCCAAAAGCAAAAACATCTAACAACGGTACTGATAGGAAGTTTCATTTCTTGAAATGCCTTTGATGCTGCTGTAAAGGATAGGAGGTCTCATAAGAGGAGCTGGGAAACACTTGGTATTTCTGAAAGGTCTGGAGCATAAAATTGGTATTTTTATTCATTAAATATTAGTAAGTAAAGTTCACTACTTTTTTTCCATTATGCTACAAATACAGAAGTCTAGATAATGGTATAATTTGTTGTATTGATGTCTTCTTTATAAATAATGCTTTTAAGAAAGGAAAAATTGTACAAGTTGCACATGCTTAAAGATACATGGATAACTTTTATAAACCCCTATCAGCAATAAGCCGTAAGTAAATTACTGGTCAGCACTCAAGGGTGCATGGGTAACTAATATAAACCACAGAGATCACCATCCAATCTTGATCTTGCCTACATTTGCTACTTATGATGAGGAAGGTGGGGCTCTATCTGTCCTTACAGTAAGCACCAGGGCCACTTATCTTTCTGTAATCTTAACCTGTGCCTGTATGGCTCTGAGACTCTCTCCTAAAGAAGTGCTCTGTAGTCACAACTCATGACACCACTAGAGCTTTAACGTGATTATTTGGCACTTAGCAATATCCTGGCTAGGATACCTTTGGATGGGTTAGTTTTTCTTCAGGTTAAATCCAAATTTCTCAATTCTAAGTTAGTTGGAGCGAAGAAATATGTGTAAAAGCATTTCTCTCCATGCTGAAACTAAACAAGTAAGATGTGCTTTCTAAGTCTTCATTGAGCTGTGTCTTCAATGCTGTGTAGGTAACAGGTGCTGAGACCTTCAGGGTTACCTGTGTGTATGTTATGTTATATTAACAGTTGATAAACAATAAACCTTTTTTCTTAGTCTTTCCCCAGATGAGGCAGTGTTATAAAGTAGTAATGCTGGCTTTTAAATAGTGTGTACAGTTCAGGAAAATACCTTTGTGCTCTTTGCTTACCAACACACAAACTACTCAACTTAGAAATTGATTATTCTATTTCCCCAATGTATGGAGGAAAGCACAGAACCTTGGCCTTGGCTGACGGTGGTTAAGACAGAATTATATTAAAAAATTTTTCTCTCAAAAGTTAAAAATATCTAAATACAAGTGTATCTGGAGAAATATTTTAAATATGATTAAAATACAATTCAA
>LZPO01056976.1:0-13517 GCA_001675575.1 Neotoma lepida
GGAATGCATATCTATAGAAATATGTATATATACATACATATATATCATAGCAATTGGATTGTTAAATATTATATATTGCAAAACTACTTGCCATATTGTTTGTTATGTCCACCATGTCCCTATTATTTGTACATGCCTTCTTGGACTGACTTCTCTAAATTTCTGGTTGTTTTTGCTCTAGAATCTCTCTAGAAACAAAGAAAAATAGTTTTCTGTTTTATACTGGCCTCCAAGACATTATCTTAAAAGCTCAATGGAAAAAATCAAACATAACAAACCAGTCTCGGTGAAGTAAATGTGCTCTGTGCATTCTCCCAGAAGGGCCATCGCATGAAAACTGGGTCCACTGCTTGCCCTTTTCCTATTTGGCTTTCTCACTTCCTGTCACTTTAAGACCAGGACTCAATTTCCCATACATATGACTACAGTTTGATTGAAATTTCCAGAATTCCTTTACTTTTCAAAAACTCACTTAAAAAAAATTAAAGTCTCTCTCCATTATCTTCCTGCCTCCTTAAGGAAGGTTCACCTTTCCTAGTCCTAGGAAATAATTTCAATGATGAGCCTCCTCCATTTATAAAGCTTTATATTTATCACTGTTTGGCTTAAGATGTTTATGGATGCCTTCCTCTTCAATCTTGGAAAATTCCTGTGGATAATGACTAATTCAGTCCCCAAGAATCTGGCTCAAGTTCCACTTGGCAAAATCTGGCAACATTGAGACCCCTATAAATGTCATTTTGCCTTCATAGCCAAGCACTCTTCTACCCCAAGGCAATCTCCTTGGAGGTTTATAGTTTGAATCAGTCACACTATTAATACTGGTAGAATTTCTGTTTCAAATTTTGCTATCCTGGGGCATATTGAGATGTTTCTTTTCTTCATGGTCAGGCCAAATTAAAATTGCATCTCCAGAGCATCTCTAATCAGTATAAGACTAATCCATCCACTGTCACTTCTTTTCTGCTTTTCTTATTGTTGTTGTTTGTTCAAGTTAGAAATATGTTGGCTTGGAACGTAGCCTGTACTTAGCCACTGAAACTATGCTTGCAATCCCAAATGAGCTCCATATGTTTTCTCCCTCCATGAGCAAAGCCAAATTTAAGATTGTAACTTCTTCTCAGCATTCTGTGTTAGTCTTGTATGTTCTATTGATCTCACTATCAATTTCATCTACTATGTAAGGTATAATCAACTCATTTGTTGTTCTTCATCTTAGCTCTCTCACAAAATGTAAGGTCTATGAGGGCAGAATTTTGTTGGTGATCTCTGGTGCTTCATTCTCAACATCTAATTATAAATGTTGGCTAGAATCTGTATTCTGCACTAAATATTAGCAAATCTGTCCATCTGGATGATACTAATATTACCCATGCTGTTATCAGCCAAGATGTCTAGACACTCATCTGGTAGTGGAAATGGTTAGTGGCATGGAGTTCTTTGGGTAAGGCTGAATTGAAAGTGTTTTAAACTGTTCTTTCTTTAGGTCATCTAGATTGCAATAAATCTACACACATCTTTGGTATGGTCAGACATCTATGTATTTAGTCAATCTGGTATGTGTGAGATACTACTTCATGGCAGCTTTATTCAGATTTTTCATGATAACAAGATAGGATAATATTTCATTAAATTACAAACTTTTTGCTTTCTTTTCTTATATAATCCTGTTTTATTTTTTCCCCTGTTGAACCTAAGGCTTTGAGCATGTAAAGGAAAAGTTCTGCTGCCAATCTACATCCTCAGAAGTGGCTGTCGCAGAAAATATTTTGCCATTATTTTTTCAAATGATTACTGTGTTTTATCACATTTTTGCATAAGAGTACATGAAATATTTTGAATAGTAATCCTCCACAAATCAAACAATGGCAAATGTTCTACTTTTAATATTTATTCATTGTTTTGCAATGTCTCATAATAAGAGATTATCTTTATTTCCTGTTGATAGAGTATTTGTATTCCTGTTGTTGAGTAAGTTGCTCATTTTGTAGCCCATCTTGGCTTTGAACCATTTCCTCCTATTATGACATCCAGCATGCTAGAATCATAGGTATGTGCCAACGTGCATGGTCCTGTTAGCTTTTACAGTCAGCTATATTAACTCTGTCTAAATAGTTTGCAGTTTTGTCTGCATTGTAGAATTCTATTACATAGAGATGTATTCCTATGTGATATTTTCAAAAAATTTAGTTTTATCTGTCTCATATTTTAATCTGTTTTAAAAGGGTACTAATATACAGCACAAAGCAGCAGCCTACTTAATGATTTTATTTAAATAAAAACTATCTTTTTATCAATACTTAGAGAAACTTCTATATTTATGCAATGATTATAAATATTACTTCTCTCATGTATATCTAGCATGCCCAGTTTCATATATAATATTTGTGTTTGGAATCAGAGATTTTTTACACATAACTTAATCTATAAAACCATATACAGGATTAAAAAAACAAAGCTCCTGTCACCTAGGAGGCTAATCGCCTGAATTGTTTTAAAGTTGTTTTGTATGTTGGCCGGTCACTGTAGATGCTCTGTGGGAGTTAAATTTCAATAATCAATCAAACAGAGTAGACAAGTTAATATTCACATGCAAGACCATTTCTAAATAGGCTGTTTGCATGCCTATATGCATCCTACTAGGCTTTAGCAAGGTAAAAGCTATTGTGTGAGGCTAACTATCATCTGACTCCATGCACTGGCATTATTGCAAGAGTAAGCGGAGCCATTTTTCTTTCTATTATTTCACTACCAATCTCTCATAATACAAGAGTATTGCACTTATATACATAGAAAAATTAATACAATTTGCATGACTACAACAAAATCATGGTTCGTGAGTTGTAAGAAACATGGAGAATTTAATGTTTGACAATTACTCTGTGTTCTGAGTTAGTGATGAAATGTGTGGCATGGTATCATTGTGCAGCATTATACAAAAATATTTAAATATGTATGAAAAACTCAATTCATTACTGTGCTCTACTGGCAAACCATTCAATAAAATCAACTTAGTTTCATGGAATTGTTAGAATGACAAAGTGTAAGGATATGAAGGTTTTTGGGTTCCTGTGCATATATATAATAATATTCTGTTGTAATAATTTTATAGATATATAAACTGAACTCTCTATATTCTGTCCTACCATGTGGACTTTTCTTTACAATACAAATATTATAGCATATCAATTACCACCCAAACATATTAAATTATGCACCAAAAAAATCTTTGTTCCACTGACCCAAAGTCAATAGATACTTATTTCAAGACTTTTAAAGACCTGAGTTATGAATTTACAATGGAAATCAATAATATCCTATTTAGAATGCTTACTTTGCTCCATCAGCGTGGTTTGCAAATTTTACTTCACAAAACTCTGAAGGTCTATTAAAGTATATGCATGTGGTTTACATAATGCAGTCATTGAAAGTAAGTTCTTGTTGATCCATTTGTCTCCTCTAGGGTTTATTCCAGGGACACATAAAGAATTCCACAACAACAGTGAGCACCCAGGATTAATGTATGCCTCTAAATAAAACATTTTAAGGAAAAAATAATTGAAAGTAATGTAAACGTAAGTTTTTATTAAACACAGATCATAGGTATAACTTTTGGTTTTATTAATTCACAGATTTAGAATAATTTATGTTACTAGAATAGGTTAACACTAAAAAAAATTAGATAATTCAAAACATCATGCGAGCATACACAGACACATGCATTCTTATCTAAAGGTATGGAGAGTTTGTGTTGGATGGTAGCACAACAAAATAAGTAAAATTTTAAACCAAGCAATTTGTATGGCACCTAAAATGTTAAATGAAACCATGAAAATAATTCAGAAACCAGTTACTTTCAGTAGTGAAATCTAATGGTAAAAGAAAATTCTCTTGCCGGGCGGTGGTGGCTCACATCTTTAATCCCAGCACTCGGGAGGCTGAGGTAGGCAGATCTCTGTGAGTTCGAGGCCAGTCTGGGCTACCAAGTGATTTCCAGGAAGGGTGCCAAAGCTACACAGAGAAACTCTGTCTCAAAAAACCAAAAAGAAAAAAAAAAGAAAGAAAGAAAGAAAGAAAATTTCTCTTTATTTGATTGGGTTTTATTTTGTAAGAATCATTTGTAAAGTAAAACAAATTAACAAGATTAAAATGGCCTTATGTTATTGATTTACTTTTTTTTTTTCAAAGTACTGTGTATATACTATCTATAACATAGGTAAAATAGTGTGTGTGTGTGTGTGTGTATTGGTTCATCATGGTGTACCCATATGTGTGGTGTTTTGAATGAGAATGATCCTCTTAGCTCTTTCATTGAATGGTGTGTCCCCAGCTGATAGAGCTGGTAGCGGAGGTGTGGACTTGCTGGAGAAAGTATGCCATTGGGGGTTGGCTTTGTGGTTTCAAAGCCAGACATTATCTGCAGTTTACTCTCAATTTCCAGCTAGTGGTTTAAGATGTGAGCTCTTAGTTGGTGTCTGATGGCCCATGGCTGCCATGCTTCCCCGAGATGGTGATGGGCTGCTTACATGTAGGAACAATAAGGCAAAATAAAACCTCTCTACTGTATGTTGCCTTGGTCCTGGTGTTTTGTCACAGAAATCAAAAAGTAATAATATACATATACATATATATATACATACATACATATATGTATGTATGTATGTATATATCATAACCTAAAATCAACATAGGTGTCTTCCTTGATCATTCTGAAATTAACTTTCTGATAGGGTCTATTACTGAGTATGGAGCATTCTGATTGAGCTAGGGTGGCTTGCCAATAAGTTCCAGGCAGCTGATTTTTTCTATACCTTCCATTCTTGGGTTACAGGCACATACCATGTACCTGGCTTTTGACAAGGTCCTCATGATCCCCAAGCCAACTTTGGTGACTGAGCAATCTCGCCAGGCCTAGGGTAGGAGAGTGTAATGCATTGTCATGTGACAGTCAGAATATCAGGATCATGAAACCACATTTAATCTATGAACATCTTCCAGGCATCACAGATTTGTCTGTGGAGAGCTTGGGCTCCCAATGTTATTTAATGCTGACTGTACACATGCCACAATCCTTCTGCAATGATTAATCAAAGGTTAGATTTATTGTAGCAGTGAGTAACTTCCTTTTGCTATATATGAACTAAAAGGAGATAGAATTTAGAACAATAAAGCTAGATAAGAACTTCGAATTAATTTTGGATATGTCACTGATTTTATAGATGCAATGAAGCAGGCTCAAAGCTTAATTAGCTCTAAATATCTTCACTGCCTTGTCTACGGTGGTGGCACTCGCTCATATTACCACTGCAACAAACTATGCCAAGCATCCTTCCTGTTCTATTTCAAGATCTATAAAGAATTTTTTTATTTATTCATTACTAGTACCAGAAGATTTAATTGGGATAATATAAAAGTTTATTGTTTCAGCACATTCATCATTCCTTCTAGAAAGATATTGGACTGCATCAATTAAAAATGGTTTACAGGGAGTCAGCTATGAGACCATATTTTCTTGAAAGAATTAGACCTAAAACTTGAACAGTTGTTGTACTTTATTATTGAACCTTATTTTCATTAGCTTCCAAGAAATTCTGTTACATTCAAGCAAGTAGATTAAATGTTATTAGCTTTAATACCTTTTAAAAGGAGTAATCTGTGGAAGTGATAATGGAACTTAAAGTAAGTACATTTGTTAAATTGGTTTTTCCACTATTGTCTTTCCCCTGTTGGCCAAATGAATCTCTATACTTTACTTGCTAATTACAACGATAATAAATCACTAACACAGACACACAGACACACACACATACACAAACACACACACACACCCTCCCCCGATATATACAGTGCCCACTGAGTCATCTCACTAGCTCTAAGGATACTACAATCCACCACATATATATGTATATATGCGTATAGATAAACACACACATATGCAGAGATTGGAGATGGCTGAGTTCGTACTACACCAAATGCACATATAAATGTAACTGAAAATTTCACTATCACATTTAATTCTTTCAAAGAAAAACTATAGAGGATTTTTGCATTACTTCATGAACCCTGTGACAGGAAAAACTTGCATTACAGTGATCTTGTGTTAATGTACTACTTGTAGAGACAGAAAAACTATACACATTAGGAAGGAGGAAGGAAGACCCGTGAAAATGAAAAAAAGGTGAAGTTGGGGAAGGATGGATAGAATGAGGGAGAGAAGGAATAAGGAATCTAAGGAAAGATCCATGAGTAAATCCCATCCATATCAATTCACACCCATTTAGATTTTCAGTCACTTAAGTTGAGGAATTTGCTCCACTGTTATCCATGGTTAGAGGCAGAGTTGTGATACTTCTTTTTGTGTCAAGACACCTTTTTTACTTCAGTGCCAGAAGGGTTTAGCATCTTGTCACTGAAGCAACACATCCTGCACATTTATAGGTGTCACTCACTCTACCATCTGTTCCTTAGGATAACAGGCACCATTATCACCCAACCTCCACCTGAGGCTTTAACAATCTCTGTGGATTAAAGTTCAGATGTACAAGGAAGAATGGCTGGCAATAATGTTGCTGCTCAACTTGGCTTGACCTTAACACTTGTGCTGTCAATACTGTATTGCAGCTTGCTAACTGGCTTTCATGCTATGTATCTACCTCACTCTAAAGTTTTCCATTAAGAAATGGACCATTTATGAGCCTAGGCACTGTCACTAGCATGTTTGCTACCTTTCCCACTAATGCATGACTTACTAAAACACACAAAGTTTCATATTTTTATTGAAAAATAATTTCTTCATACAATACATTCTAATCATGGTTCCCCTCCCCCACCCCTTCCAAGACTTTAAAATCAGCAAAAATCTTAATTTATAGAGTAACAATTAAACCTAAATTGACAAAACTCTAATTATATCTAATTTATAGGCTCCCTGATAAATTTTGTAAATGGAACTAAATCACTAAATCATGTGTGTGCGCACACACACATATACACTTGAAATTAGAATTGAAAAGGAAACTTAATTTGGTGTTGGTGCATGCCTGTAATCTGAGCATTTAGTGGCTAGAGACAGAAGGATCAGGAGCAGACTCACAGAGTGAGTCAAGGCTAGCCTGAGTTAGTGGGGAAATGTCTCAGATAAAACAGGCACAAAAACAAAAAGAGAAAGTTAAAAATAAAGGGGGCCTAATCAGTTAAATCCTTATCAATATTGGATAATAGAGCTTTTTAGGAATGTATTTGCTATTGTATCATTTAGAGTTTCTTTACAATATCAAACTAATAATTGTTATCATGCACAATTATATTTTAAGTTGATTAATGAAACTATTGCAAACAATTTTATACAGATACACTTAAAAAAAGCTTTAATCAAATATCTCCAGTCATTAGATGAGTAGAGAAAACATCAAAATGTAACATATTGTCATCTTACATTTAAGCTATTCTTTATCTACGGTGTAAGGATTTTAATTAAGAATGGTATATCTATGCATCCTTTATTTTTGAAGTTTCAGTCTACCTATAAAAACCTTTTTCTAAGTATGCCCAATAGAGACAAGGAAGTAGGCTCTATTGACTTATGGCAAAACAAGCAAATAAAAACGTTTTGGGGTTTTTTTGTTGTTGTTTGTTTGCAGAGATGGCGTAAGATGATAATGCTGTCAATTGAAATAAGGCAGCTCATTACAGAAGGAGTGTTTGAACTCCTTTGGTTCTACCACTGAACTTTTACTGTGGCTATAAAACAGCATCCCTCTGTTACTACAAATACTGCTGTTTCCTTTTGTATTCCCCACTGATCTGTTTGTGTGCCTGCTTGCTGCTTTTGGAAGGATTTAGCTCATCCTCCTCTGGGAAGCAGTAACTGCTGCCCAGTAATATACTAGCATAGGTGTCTCCATACACACTTCTCTATCTGTTAAACAATATTAACAGGTTAATTGTGATTTATTCACCCAAGCAAGCAGTTCAGGCTCTTCTATGAAATTAGCATGGCTTGGAGGGAGGGGTTTTCTAGCAGTTATCTCTAGCCCTTGGTTTGTGGAGGCACTTCTGGCTTTAATCTGCAGATGGCTAGCACTTATATGCCATGCCCACTCCTGTTCCATTTGAAGATGCATGAAGGAAGCTTATTTCTTCAGCCAGCTCCATTTATATATAGTTCTATGGCATTTTTGCAGGGTTTACAGAGGCAGGGGAAGAAAAATACTGTAGCTCCTTATCTGCCAAATTCATGAGCCTGCCATGAAACATCATGTTAACAGAATATGATCATTAATGTAGTAGTTATGTTCATAAGAAAAATATATCCTCTCTTCAATTATTAAAAATCACTCAAATAGGACCGAATCTTGTAGGTAATGATAACTTTCCAAAACCTGATAACTTCTCTCCATTGAAAAATTAAATAAGAATGACCGCATTTTAGTCCTATATGCCATTGAGGAAAGATAAACCTAATTCAAAGCTTTCCATAAGAAATGAGCAGAGATATTAAATATTTTCAGTGTTATACAGAATAAAATTTAGTCCTAAGAAATTAAGTCACTCAACAAACATTTATTGAGCTTCTATTGTTCATAGTAAAATTTGTGTCTTTGTCTGCAAAGGAGCACAAAATCTAGGAGAGACAGATATGGAAGCCTTGAATCATACCATGCATTATTATTTGACAAGAATTATTAACAAGTAGCACAGTAGAAACAAAGGAAAGCAGTTTAAGAGTTTAAAGAGGATCACAATTTTAACTTTTGATAAAGGAAGATTTTAACAATGAATGACAGTAGAAGGAGTATATGTCTGGGGAACAATAGAATAAAAAATAAATATAAAGCAGTGAAATAATATAACACACTAGGGGAACTTTTAAAATGCTGAGAGAACAAGTACATAGGCGGCATGAGTTTGTTCATTTTTTAAAATGTATTTTATGTATCAGTGTTGTATCTGCATGTATATTTCCTTGCCAGAAGAGGGCATCAGACCCCATTATAGATGGTTATGGGCTGCTATGTGGTTATTGAGAATTGAACTCAGGACCTCTGGAAGAGCAGGCAGTGCTCTTAACCACTGAGAGTTAAGAAGTAGACATAGAAAGTGAAATTGTATGCCAAACAAAATAGGATTCCCTCTCTATATTTACATAAGACCTTGTTTGGAAGTTACCTACTGATGTAAGTACCATTTAACATTTCCAAGTGTTCTAGTATGCTATTTCTGCATTATTTTTAAAATCTTTATCAATATAACTATAGTTAAGTGTAGGGTAATGTGTGGAAAGTGATAATCCAAAAAGCTGATCAACATAGGTCACTGGGATCAGCCTTTATTTCTACCGAGCTNTCTGTCCCACCTTTCTGTTTCCTGGACAGTCACCATGATGTGATTAGGCACGTCTTGTTCCCACTGGTGTGTGCTGAGCCATTTCTGCCACCGTGCCTTGCTCACCATCATGAATTCTGTCAACTGAGAGTACAGAGAATTTCCCCATCCATGAGCAGATTCTGTCGTGTGTTTGTGACATTGAGACAAGTTAAATAACCGGATGACTTTTCCAATGGCAAGCACATTCCCAACATTTTCTTCTAAAGAAAATGAAATATAATTTCAGTAAAATGACTGCAATATTTGAACTGCCTAGTCTTTAATGCTATTCCCCCTATTTAGAGGCAGTTCTATCAAAATCTCTTTCACATTTCACAACCTTGTGTTACTATTTTAAAGTCTTTTCCAAAAGCTTTGTGATTTAGGGTAATGAATTATTTTTTTCCATAATTGGCAAAGATTAAAGATAAACAGACTAATGATGAAGAAGGTAAATGCATTGATGAAACATAAAAAGACAATCAAGTTGCCATGAAAATTTCCTCATCATACATGTTAATTCTCATTATCAGAGCTAGATGAATGCAGATGTTGGTGTCACTATTAAAAGTCATGGTGTAAACAGACACTTGCTTTGCTGAGGCAAGAGAATTGGGTAAGGGCAAGACCAGCCTGGGCTATAGAAGGATATCAGCCTAAGTTATTTTTTAAGAACAAAAATGCCATAATATTTTAAAGTAACATCCCTAGTAACATGCTACCTCAATGATTAATAAGCATATTTATCTAAATCATAACCAAAACCGGTGTAAATTTTCTAATATGGAAAAGCTTACTCTCTCCTAAGGCTTAGCAGCATATTATGTTACTGACTATGATATACAAGGATCATAAATTCTTTCATTCATAATTCTAAGGGAACTGGTGCTACCAAATTATGGTGAGGAATTTTCAGCAACTTTAAGTAATATTTTGCCAAACCCTAAAGGAAGCAAGTAAATATGTTTTAGGTGTATTTTTTAAATGTGAACTTTCAGGAATCTGGCTGATAATTTAAAATTTTATGTAACCAAGTTCTTTTGTTTGTTACTCAAATATGTATGCGATATACCCATATCTAACTTCCTATAACATGTGAAGTGCTTCCCACCCAGATAGGGCCAGAAACTTGCTGATTTTTTTTCTGCTTCTCTCCCAGCTTCTTTAATCTGTTTCTTATATTGAAACTTAGTAGTATTTTAAGAACAAAATTTTCTCTTGGTTTTATAACAAACACTTTGAAATCCCTGTTGTTGAATGCAGGCCTTCAATCCCAGCACTCAAGAGGCAGAGGTTGTCGGATCTCTGTGAGTTTGAGGTCAGCTTGTCTCTTACTTTGTGTTTCTATCATTTTCCAAAACCTGGGGTCTCCTTGGATTCCAGGAATAACAAGACTGACTGATAAATAACTCTATGACAAGTGACCAAGGATAAGAATTTGGGAGCCTGCACAAACCACCTTACAAATGACAACAGTTTCTGACAATGGAAACCTAAACTCATGACAATCACTTGGAGCAAAATAAATGCCACATCTTGCTATTATCATATTATCAAACATGTTTTGGGAAGTAGATTTCTCCTCTCATGTGATGACTATAACATTTTCTTCTGGCCACCCTAGACAGCCAGAATTGAAATAATGATGAATGAACCAATGTACCTTGTCAAAGACTGCTTTCTTAAACGTTACTTCCAGAACCTCGACTGTTCTACCCATATTAAATTCTTGAAGAACATGGTGATGCCTGTACAGTTTGGTATCACAAGACTTTGTTATCTTTCTTGTTCTCAGTGTGCCACAGTAACTATATCTTCTTTTGCTCTCTGTTTTTCACCATCACCTGAGGGGTTAATGAGGGCAAATGGCCTAGTACAGCTTGTTGCAAGGCACCAAGCTAAAGCTCTCTAGCAAGTAGAAAGCAAACTTTGATTTCAATTGCAATGTAAGTAAAATTGTGCTTTTCAACATATTTTATAACTTAGCTGTTTCTCACTGAACTTTTTTTTCCCCCTAGAATCAGGATCATATGGCTACCTACCTCCTCAGTTTTTTTAATGACTGTATGATGCAGTAACTCATGCCAGTCACTTAGAACAAAATAAATGTCACCTCTTGCTATTATTATATTATCTATCTCATCTAAATCTCAGTATTTTTGAAATATTTACTTTCTTATTTTAAAAGAAATACATTATTCTTAATTCTAAATGTATATTAAAAAATTTCTTAAAGGTTTAACACATCTGTGTATTTCCTAAGAAACTCACAAATTATTGGGAAATAAACAACACTTAGCAAATGCTTGTTGATGGAATTAATGAGAATAACTGAAAATAAACTTGATATTTAGAAAATGTTAAAGAACAAAATTGGCTTTCTGTTGAATAATAAAGTATCTTTGCACTATAATGTATTTGAATACACAGAAGTGGGTGTAAAATAGTAGTTAACAAAAAAATACGGTGACAATAGTTTTCTATTTCTTTTGTGTCCTAGGACAAATGTAGAGACACCTCAAGGTCACAGAATCAAATGCTCTTCTAGACTGAGTAATAAAATTATACTTACTGATATTTGCACTGTAACAAATTTCCATCTTAAAGCAAAATGAAGTTTACATATTGCTGCAGGCATTGTGCAAATTAGAACTTCATTGAATATTAATGAATTACTCTTTGTGGCCAATTGTTATGCAAATCAGCAGAGTGTCAGAATTTATCATTTTATTTAGTTGAGGATTAGAGGGAAAATGCTTTTAAAATCAAGCTGAGTTCTCTACAGACTAACATGAATACAAGAAAGGAAATGTTACATAATTCCTAAATTTCAGGAGTTAATGTAGGTCTGGGCTACTTATTTCAAATATTAAAGTATATGCTGTTCAAAATAATGACTGTCTTCACTAATAATACATCTTAACATTAAGAGAATACGTAGATCTCAGAAATGCAAACATGTCTTCAAATGAAGGCTTAGATGCATTATTAAGTGGACAAAGAAGAGCTAAGGGTTTTGAAAACCTTTGAGAATATATTTATTTTCTTTCCAGAAGTCCATATTGCTCTTATCCCTATACATTATAAAATAACACTGGAATCCTTTTAGGATTTACAGTTCATTTAAATAGCATGTTTCTAAAGAATTCACCAGCTCACAAATCAAGATCATAAGGGTGTACTTACTAACATATGAAATCCCAAATATTTATGGCATATAAAGCTGGTAACTTCCAAATTAAAAAAAAAACTGGTTTCTTTAAGTCTGAAAGAGCATATAACATGATACATATTCAGCTTCCTTCCACACAGTAAAGTATAGACAGAATTCACTATTTGGTATTTTTTCTTTTAGAACTAGCTATTGTTTGTTTCAATCTATGAGAAATGTATTCCTATTCATGTTAATCAAATTTTCAAAAATACATATATAAGAGACTTAAATATTAAAAACAGAGTCACTGAATTTTCTTTGGGTAGCTATTCTGAAAAATGAGTTAATTTTCAACTTCCTACGACTTAATTATAATAGATACTGTGAACTGGAATAATGTGTGTGAGGCTACTGAGTCAGAGAGGAAATTTTTTAAATTTTATTTATTTATATTTTTATTAATTAAAAATTTTCATTTATTTTCCATCCCAACCATAGTTTTCCCTCCTTCCTCTCCTCTCCTCACTTTACTCCCCCTGCCTCCTCTCTGACCCCCATCCACTCCTCCTTAAGAGACTAGTGACATAACCATGTAAACTCCTACTAAATACAATTTAACATGATCCACTTATAAATCAAAGACTTGTTCTTATTTACTTTCTGTTTCTGTGACAAACACTATGACCAAAAGCAGCCCATGAAAGCGATAATTTGGCTTATATATCCATGTGAAGGCAGAAACCAAGACAAAAATCTGGAGGCAAGAACTGATGTGAAGGCCATGGAGGGATGCTGCTTCCTGACTTGCTTTCTCTGGCTTGTTTAGCTTGCTTTCTCATACAACCTGAGACCACCTGCTCAAGGATGTCATGATGCACAGTTCACTGGGCACTTCCACACCAATCATTAAACAAACAAACAAACAAAAAACAGCTTGGTACTGGCATAAAAACNGACATGTGGAACAATGGAATCTAATTGAAGACCCTGACATTAA
>LZPO01056983.1:0-13421 GCA_001675575.1 Neotoma lepida
TGTGTGTGTCTGTGTGTATGTGTGTGTGTGTGTGTGTCTGTGTGTATGTGTGCCTGCATGCATGTGTAAGCAAGTATTTGTTTCCCCTTAGGTATCTCTCCATCTTCTTATGAAGACATCAGTGTTCAGTTCTGTGGGCTTCACCATGATGGTCTTATCTAATCCTAGTCCCTCCTCAATGTCCCTACCTCTTGATATCATATGGAGTATACTAAATGTACTGGCTGGTTTTGTGTGTCAACTTGACACAAGTTAGAGTCATCAGAAGAAGGAGCCTCAGTTGAGGAAATGCCACAGTGAGATCCAGCTGTAAGGCATTTTCTCGTTTAGTGATTAGTGGGGAAGGGCCCAGTCCACGGTGGGTGATGCCATCCCTGGGCTGGTGGTCCTGGGTTCTATAATAAAGCAGGCTGAGCAAGCCAGGAGAAGCAAGTCAGTAAGTGACACTCCTTTGTGGCCTCTGCATCAGCTCCTGCCTTTGGGCTCCTGCCCTGTTTGAGGTGCTGTCCTGACTTCCTTCAGTGATGAACAGCAATGCTGAAGTGTAAGCCAAATAAACCCTTTCCTCCCCAATTTGCATTTTGGTCATGGTGTTTTTTTCACAGCAATAGAACCCCTAAATAAGACACTAAGTATCTACTCTCTAAATATAATAATTAAATTTCATCATATGAATCCTCAAGGAATGTATTCAAACTATATTGGAAAGCATGGGATTTTCTGATCCCAAGTCCCCTAGATGTTTTTGCATCAGTCCCGGAGACTAATAATTTCATCATAAAGATGGTATTTCTTTAGTCATTGTATTTACAATTCTCCAAGTCCCATGGACAAATCTAAGAATAATTTATATTTTCAGATCAAGTTTTTCACTATTTTTTTTCTCAGAAAATCTGAAACAGAGCAGTTGGTGTATTATTTGTCTTCATCATTGTTTCTGATCTGTTGTGCTCTAAGTGGTGTTTATTGAGTGTATGCTATGACTGTCTATGTATGTCTAAGAAAATATCTTGGATCTAAATATAATGCAAATTATGGAGACAGACACATGACTAATAAGTGAACACTGAGACCAGATTGGAAAAGAGCTAGTACCACCTACATACACTAAATGTTGAAAGAATGCAGGGGATGAACAAATGGCTTCCAAGTGGCACTAACAAGGAAAGAGGTGTGGCAGAGGAGTGCTGAGTCCTAAAGTGTGCTGATACACTTTGAAGACTTTCATAAGTGGCTTGATGTAAATGGTACTTCCATCTTCGTGCAACATAAAAGCAACAACAATAAACAAGCAAACAAGTGCAAAGGCCATATCCAAGGGCTGGAGACATTAATTCTATTTGTCAAGTTAGAGATTTTATAATTGTGATGGTTTTAATAGGAAATGTCCCCCATGGGCTCATGTATTTGAACACTTCATCTCCAGCTGGTGGTGTTTGGGAAGACTGTGGCATGTTTAAGAGATGGGGCCTCAGGGGAGAAAGTGGGTCATAGTGGGTAAACCTTGAGATGTTATAGCCGGTCTCCACTTCCTGTTCTCTCCTGCTTCCTGAATATGGATGTAATGTGACTAACTGCCCCCTCTCATTGGCTGCCCTTTCGCTGCCATGATGGACTGTAAGATCAAATAAACCCTTCTTTCATTAAGCTGCTTCTTGACAGGCATTTTATCACAGCAGTGAGGAAAGCAAACGATACAATAGTGTTGCACAGTTCTCTTAAAATAAGGCCCATTATAGACTACTTCATTTCTGTCCATCCGATCCCAACAGTAATGGTGATCAGCCTCTTATGGTTTCATTTAACCAGCTCCCCCTCCATCACCTTCACCTGCCAACTCCAAGGCATCCATTCACACCACCCCCCAAAATACTGCCATGAGAGCATGGCTGCACACCTTTCCGTGCTCTGTACAGCAAATTGAAACTGTCTACAGGTCCTCCCTGGTCCTCATCTGCACCTGTCTGATACTGTAACCTCCTCACAGGCAGAAGAAGTGCTATATTTACTGTGACTTACCCAGTGCTTAAAGTGGAATAGGGACTCATAAAATGGCTATTGATGCATCTAATATGTAAACAAGGAGTTTGAGTAGAATTACACGTACTTTAAGAGTGAGTAGAAGACACTTAGTGATATTTAAAGCTCCCTCCAACTTCAGGATTCTGATTCGAACCAAGCAAGTAGGAGTAATAACAATCTAATGGTCACATAGGGGAACAAGGATTACATTAATTATTACCATGGGAAGGCCACAGCTAATCAGGCTGCATGCAGTAAGTCCGAAGTAAGAGGGATCTTGTATGCTGGAAGTCTAGTGCACACACTGGGTACAGGTGTGGGCTCTAAAACTAGATAGCCTAGTTATAAGCATCATTGTGCCATACTGAACAGAGAGAGCACAGAGCAGTTGGTTATCCATTTCATGCTTTTTCCCCCTCACCTGTAACGTAAGAATAACAACAATGTATACCTCACAGGGTTGAGATAATACAATAAATGAGTTAATACCTATGTAAACTGCTTAGAAGAATTCTGGATACAATATATCTCCTGAAACTGTTAGCTGTTGTAATTGTTGTCTGAATCCCTTCCATAACAATACTGAAGGAAAACTAGCATAATAGGCATCTAAACTGGAATCACCCATGCTTTTATTAAAACAACAGGGAGAAGGGATAGGGACAATGAACCAAGCTAGAATTTCCCTACAATATATGCCTGGTGGTTTCAGCCTTGGAAGCCACTCAACAGCCCCACAGCTCTAAAGAGATGCTCATGTGGGTGGACAAGAAGGGCATCCTTCTATTTCGCAAAAGAACTCAACAGAGCCTGCTTTCTCCAGAATTCTACACTGTAGAGAATGTGTTTCAAGACAATTCATGTGGATGCTCTGTAGTTCACAATTGGACAAAAACATCAAATGAGACAAAAAAAAAAAATCTCAAGTTGCCAACCATTCAGCTATATACAGGATTGTTCCTCTAGATTCCACTCACCGTAAAAGCAAACATAGCTTTGATTTTCTTTTATTCAGATCCTTCAAAAGCTGATGATCTTTCTATCAAAAACCCCTCTCCTCAAATGGCTGGGTATATTTTCCTCTTTTCTCTGTCCTTTCGGTAAGAACTGTGTTTTAACCAGGCTGCCTGGCAACCTTTTGCATACAAAATGAATGCGTGCTTTTAAGCGCTGACCCCAGCACCTCCAGTTGTAGGATTTTCATCATGCAACCAGAGAGCGTCTTTTGTGTTCTGTCTCAGAAAGGCAGTCAAACGCCTCCCCAAAGGACTTCCAAATGTACTTTCTCCA
Source organism: Neotoma lepida (assembly GCA_001675575.1). NCBI lineage: Eukaryota > Metazoa > Chordata > Mammalia > Rodentia > Cricetidae > Neotoma > Neotoma lepida. Next base: position 3,313 of record LZPO01056983.1, read on the forward strand.
CATCAAAGTGAAGGGATTGTAAGTGAACTGTAATCCCTGTCTGCAAACAAAAGTGCTCACATTAGTGTCCTGCAATGGCCAACAAATCAAAAGGCTACTTTCCCACTCTCGTTGTTTGACTGGCATGTAGAAAGCAGAGGGCAGATAATAAAATTTTTCGTAGAATTGGAAAAAATATAGTCAAGTAAAACCAATAAAATCATAAACCTCAGAGTGTACAAGGCCAAGGGCAACCAAGAGAAACTGATTTAGGGAAACTAAAGATAGGCTTGAAAACATGACCAAAGAACCTATTATCTAGCCAAGACTTAGAACCTTTTAAGATGCCAGTTGGCCTTGGCATACAGGGCAGACAGACACATATTTCTGTAAAGGATTTGTCATCCATGTAGTTGCTTATGCAATCTAGATAGTGCTGTTTACAGCTGCTTTTTAAAGCTGGCAGCAGAAGATAGTTAATTATAAAAGTTGGAAATGAGACTACTACTGAGAGATTTCCTCATATATTCCAGATGCATCAGCTTCTACAAGTTAAGCTGAATGTCATTTACTCAGTTCTAGAGACTCTGCCTCAACAGAAACTGTTACCTAGAATTGAAAAGATAATGGGACATTAAGGAATTATGCAGAGAGCAAATAAAGTTCCCAATATACCTCTCTTACAAAACACATTTTCAAATATTTACCTCCAAACCATTTTCCAGACTTGCATTTTTTTATAGTAGCAGTCATGGCTATGGAGTGTACTTAGCATTGTGCATTTCCCATTAAGAATTCATTGGCAACAAATTCTGAAGTCTTCATAATGAATATACAGATGCCCATTTAGCACATGTTCTATGTTCTCTAGAGAATAGTTCACCTATTTATAGCCACGTGCTTATGACAAAATACTTTGCAAATCAAATTCAGGTTCCAGGAATAGTAAATCTCCTTCTAGAGCCTCTGGCACCTGTTCCATACTTATTCCGTTTTCAGATATTTGGAAATGAGGCTGTTCCTGTTATGGTGTCCTTGAACCTCCATCCTCCAGTTTTGATGCTTTAGACTAGTGGTTCGAAACCTTCCTAGTGCTGTGACCCTTTAATATAGTTTCTCATTTTGTGGTGACTCGCAGCCATAAAAAATTATTTCATTGCTACTTCATAGCTGTAATTTTGTGACTGCTATGAATTGTAACATAAATATTTGATATGGAGGATATCTGAGATGCAACCCCCAAAGTGCTCATGACCCATAGGTTGAGAACCGCTGCCTTAGAGCTTCCATTCCTGCTTGAATCTCTCTGCCTCGTCGCTTGTCACAGCAGGAATGGAAGTGCTAAGGCATCAGAAGTGGAGAGTGAGGATTCGAGGACACTGGAGGTACCCACTGAAGCTGGACTTCCTTTCTCTGATCCACTCCCTAGGCATCCCCTGAGCATGTCAATACCAGTGATGGGGATCTTGGGGGTGGGGGATGCACTGAAGAAGGTCTCTTTGGTAAAAAGAGAGGTGAAGAAAAAGGAGGAATTTAGGGACCCCAGCAGAGGTCACTCTGAATGACTCATTTAATTCTAGCCATCTTAGCAGGAACAATATAATCAGAACTTCTAAAGTGAGACACTTATGTATCATCCTTGGGCTATGAAGACTATGGAGACAATGGATTCCAAAGAATTAGAATTTTCTAAGAAGTCTCATTCAGAGAAAGGAAAAAGTTGAGGTTCTGGTGCCAGCCAAAAGGGTGCTTGTCTCCCAGCAAGAGATTTCACCCAGTGCTGACCAGTTGCAGGGCAGATCGAGGACCAGGAGACAGATGTGTCTGTGATGGGTCAACAATAGACAGGACCACTCCTCCCCCAGGGCTGATGAGTTATGTTTTTGCTCTCATTCTAAACCCAAACTTCACAGTATCTGGAGCGTGGGTTAGAGAGCACCACTGGATCTATTCATTTGTTCCTCTTCTCAGTGCAGCCATACTTGATAAATATCCCTTCTCTAATTTTCACTATTACTTGCATCTTTTATTGGCCTACTGGAGACAGGTAGCTAAGCTACCTTGTCAGAGTGGCAGCGATCAAGCTTTGATGCTAATGAGTCTGGTAACAACTTTATTCCTTCATTAATTCTGTCTATTAACTGTGAGCTAAATACCTGAGATGTATCAGCCCCAAATCCTTGACAACACGGAGCTTAAATCAGACAAAGGAGGACTAGATCTGTAGCTCAAAGGTAGCATGGTTGTCTAGCTTACAGAAGCTAGCCATGATGAAATATGTGGAAACAAAGTTGGCATTAGCAGGGATGTAGAGAAACAGACTTGAAAGATTAAGGAAAAATTGATAGACTAAAAGAATGAAAGTTTCAGATCAACATTTTCTGACAGTTTCCTCAAAGATCCTTTCTTTAATAGTGGAGAATTTGTAACTGAGAACATTGGTGCCCAGCCAGACGCATCCCCACTCCCTGTTCTGTTACAGCTAAGTGTGCATATCACCAAATTCCGACCAAGTGGATTGGAGGAGAAGTGATATTTAAGTTTTCTGAGCAGTGCGCTTAAAAGCAGTGTTTCCTCTTGTCCTTGGAGTCTATGGAATTAAAGAGATGGCTGGAGTTGCCATTTTGGACCTCCAACACAAAAAGCACAGTGAAGATTACTGAGCAACAAGGTCAAGCTTCATGCCAACTCACAAATTCCCACCCAGACCCGTTTATCTGATCTGTAATTCTATCTTAGACTGTCTGTCCAAGTCTCTGTATTTGCAGTTCATTTTGTCCGATTGGCCTGACCTAGTCTAACTAGTACAAATTGTTTTAGCTGTTCTAAGCACATAGCCCTAACATTTGTTGGCTGTTTTAGCACAAAACAATATAGGTCCATGAAGACAGAGCAATATTCAATAGGACAAGGCTGACTTTCAACCAGGTTTTACTATATTTCGTTTTGAAATATTCAAACAGCATTTGAGCTTTTACTCCTCATACCAGTGAGCCAGAGACTCAGGTCTAGAATAAACTGCATATGGAACTCATGCCTAGTTAGCAATCCACTGTTTCTATTTCAATCAAGCCTGATTCTCTGCCATATCGGACACTGAGGTCTCAACAAAATATATGACTCATGTCACCCATAAACCTCTACTTCTCCATCCACCCCAGCCAGCATCTCCTGAATGGTGGATGAAGCGAGTCTGTGAGGAGACACTTCCCTCATTCAAGGAGAGGAAAAGTCAAGTTCTGTGCTGCTGTTAAGTAAAAATAGGCACTTCAAATTCAAACTATATGTGTAGGAGTCTAATAGATCCCCCACTGAATGCTGTAGTGATTCCGCTGAGACCTGAGTGTCCCCAGAATCTCAGGCCCTGCTGCAGTGTGGGTGACCACCCTTCATACCTTCATGATCTGAAATACGCCAAGTCTGCATGGAAAGCTGTTTCTGCTCTGTCCTGAAGTAGTTGAAGGTCCACTGCATGGAATGTGTCAGTCAACAATCAGTGCTTTAAGCACCCATTTCATTCACTACTTCCCTAAACATTAAGCTCAGGAATAAAAAAGCAAACAACAACAACAACAAAAACCCAACAAAACAAGCAGGCAAAAGAACAAAAAAAACTGCAGAAAAAGCAGGTGACTGCTCCAGTAATGTGTTGTAAAAGAAAAAAAATCACTGGTGTTAGGTCAACAGGAGACTGGTGCACCCTAGGAAATAACACAGAGTACTTTGTTGAAAGACTGAAAATCTTGGACTACTAGGATCAAGTTGGTATGTTGCTTCCACAAAAGGCCACAGTCAATGAGAATGTAGTCGGTGAGATCTGGGTTGTTACATTACCACATCAGTGTTAACACAGTTGAGAGTAAAGGGCAGAGACTCAAGATAACTCAAGAGCAAATAGTTACTGAATGTCAAATCAGGCAGAGATAACTTCATCTGACAGGCCAGTCTCCGTCCTCAAGAAGACCATTGTCTACTGTGGATAAGAACCTAGTCAGCCACTGTAGATGTATGCCCAGTGCCAAAGGAAATGGCAAAATGGCAAATGCCAAGGGGCTCACATTTAGAGTGGGGAGTGGATGAGGATGGCCTTTAGATCTCATTGGCCACAGAGACGCCAATGAGACCCACCCCAGATCCAGAAGACAGTGACCACATGATAACAGCAGTGTCTACTCCAACCAGTAAGAAGCCTGTCTTCTCTCAACAACTCTACTTCTCGTTAATTCTCCAGTTTCAATGTAATGCCTCTCCTGAGCTGCCAAAAATGGACCACACAGTACAATGAATGCATAGCAAGAGCTGAATTGCTAGATCCCCAAGGTGCTTCTCTGCAATAGTGCATTCTAGGCATAGGCACACAAAACACTATTTCAGTCTTTGCTCTCAAAGAGCTTGTATTCTAGAAAAAAGTCCACCCACAGACCTGCCCACTAACCACAACACCAAAGGCCCTTTCAAAGCTGCCCATTTTGTTGTTCTTGCTTTGTTTTGGTATTTTTTTTCCTCTCTGGTAACCTTGTTCTGTTTAACCTCATCACAGCTGTCCCATCTGGCTGAGAGAAATCCTGAAGCCTTCTCTGGAAACACCAAATTCTGGTGTCACTAGAAGGAAGAGAAGGGCATGTGAGCAGCTCCCTGGAAGACCGCTTCTTCATTGCGGAAGAGAGATGCAACAGGCTCTGAGCAGCATTTCAGACAGCCTCCTCATCTCTAACTAGTGTCAAGCATCTTCAGAGATGTAAGACATTATAAAAACGGCAGGCAGCATGCATTTATGAATAACATTACATTTTTGTTACTTGGAAAGGCAAGTCACTCAGAGAACTTACATAGGGGACAAGAATGTTTTTAGCAGACCAAAACTCAGGACTAAAAACATTATTTTCTTAACTACTCATGAAGCAATAACTGCTAGTTGGCAATGTATCCATACATCTAAGACAATTTTCTAATAATTGAAGCCTACAGTAGCAATAGATTACTTTGCTCACCAGAGTCCATCTCTTTTACGTCTTATGATATATACATGTTTATTTTGGGGAAATGTATCTCTTCTATTCTAAGGCAATCGGTGTGGGTGACCCTACCTAAACCTTATCTTCATTTTTGAGTGGAAGCCCCAGTTGGCTTAAGTTACTGGTAATTGACTTGGAAATTGAAAGATAATCCAAACAGAGTCTCTAAGTGAGAAGTGGCCTACTCAGTCACATAAAAGCTGCTGTTGAAGCTGACATTGCAAAGCCAGAGCAGAGAGCAGGTGACTGTACCACTCAGGAGTCACCTCTGCTTCTCCATCAAGCCTTCCCTGCAGCCCTTCCTTTAGATTTTTGTTTCTGTAAAGGAACTTTCTGTTTGCTTAAAGCTGTTTGTACCTTCTAACTCTACGGAACCAATTCAAACTGATGTAAATACCTTAATTGCTTTGGAAAGGAGTAGCGTACAGAGAAGTCAAGGTCTCTTTGTAGAGCAGGGGGTCAGTGTGACAGGCAAAGACTGAGCAAAAAGACTTTTTCCTTGGTTTCTATTAACACTGCTGGAAACAATCCACAGCATGGCACAATTGGCCCCATCCCTTAAAATCACATTTTCCATGCAGGTTGCCTCATTTGAATTTCACCATCCTGAATCAGAAAAAGTTAACTTTTTTTTTTTTGAGAACTTCCTACATGAGGTTTATTACATTTTTATTTGTGGTAATTGCTTAGCCAGCACTACTTATAGTTTAAAATATTACTTCAAATCCAGTGGTTTTGAAAATTTTCACAGTAACCAAATGAGGTTGGAATGGTGAATCTATCATTCATTTTAGGCTGAAGAAAGTTAAGCCTCCTAGTTAAAAGTGAGGAGGTGGGGGTGCAGGACTGGCTTTGATCTTGACTTCTGGGCTCACAACAATCCTCTGAACCAAAGATTCAAATTCCCAGGGGAAGAGGGTATATTCCTAGGTTAATACGCAGGTGTTTGCGGTGGGCTGAATATTGCCAAAGCACTAGAGACCTGAATTTTTTGGTCACCTTGGCCAAGATCCTTTGTTCCACATCCTGTTCCAGGACCGTTTTGAACTCTGATCTCTGATGTTCCTTCCAGTGCTAAAAGTTCTATAATTCTAGACCTGTTTTCCAGATTCGTGTTCCCCAAACAATCATTATAGCTGTGGCTGATATTTATCTCACTGGTGCCCGAGTCTGTGCTAAGAACATTGCCTCCATTTTCCTTTTAGACCTTGCAATATTCCTAAGAAATCTGTCTCTAACAGACACAGAAACTTTAATTCCTGGAGGTCAAAGGAACTGTCCTCAAGATCTGCTGGAAATCTGACTGTCTAGGTCAGAGGGATCATCGCGAAACTTCACTGGGTCTGTATTAGTTTTGCTGAAGAAATTAAGGTCTTCATAACCTATCACCTCTCTCCGTGTCAAAAGGGAGAGAGAAGGGGACGAAAAGGCCCAAACAAATAGAGCAATCTCAGCTAGGCAAAACCAGAAGGGCCTTGGAAGGACGCCAGAGGCTTCTTCCCAGGCCCAGGGGGCGGGGCGTCCTTCCCTCCAGCTACAGGATCCGTTGTCCTACCCTTCCAAACCCGGACCATTACCTTGTTGAGATGAGGGTTCCTGGTGACATCGTATCCGCGCTTCTTCAGGGGTACTGGGCGAGGAGGGCCCGACTTGGAGTGGCAGCCCTGGGCAGGCACGGAGGGTGCCTGGCGCCGGAGGGTGCCGCAGGCCATGCGTGGCAGGGAGGCCAGCCGCGGGCCAGTGACCAGCGCGGCGCCCATGGTCCTGGCGCAGATCTGGAACTAGGGAGAGACCAAGGTCAGGGTTGCCCTCTAGCTAATCCAGGTCCTGTACGCCAGCAGAGCGCGGGGCTTGAGTCAGGACAAGTATTCTTGGAGAGGCTGGAGGCTCCCGATGGGTTCAAGGCGCCAGCCTCCGCCCCTCCTCCGAGGCCACCTGCTTCGAGCTAGGTTGCAGATGCTCCAAGCCTCACCAAGCACCCAGCAAAGCGAAAGCAAGCTCAGTAAGCAGATCCCGTGCGGATGACAGCCCGTGTCATCCCCGCCCCCATACAGGAGAATAGGCGACTGCGCTCCCAGGGGTCCCCGCACCCTCAATCCCTGTGGTTGGCCATGGTTCTTCCGTTCTCCACTCACCTGTCTAGTTTGAGAAGCTAAAGCTTATGCGGTCCCACTGCGGGCAGGTGGGGCGAGGCGCTACTGTCCCCTGTCACTCTCCAGTCAAAGGCTGCAAGACTGCACCGCACAGGCAGCTCGAGCTTGCGCGGGACTGGTGCGTTCAGGAAAAGCAGTCCCCAAACCTTCCCTCGTGCACCAGACTTCCCTTGAGGATGCACGTGGGGCTCTTCATAACAAGACAAGACGAAGCTCAGTTTCCTCCCACCTCAGGGCTTTTGCACTTTTTCACCCTGTTCCTCTCCATCCAGAGAGAACTGAATTGCACTGAAGGGTGAGCGCTTTAGGATCAGCATTCCCTCTTCTGTTCCACCTTTTGAACAAGGTCCTGAACAAGGATCCTGCCCAGTATAGTAACCATAAGTCGCACGTGGCTGTAATGTTTCAATAAATTCCTCTAAATAAAATACGATTTTAAACCCATTTCCTCAGTCATGGTAAGCACGACTTTTGGCAGTTGAGAGCATGTGTGTATGTGCGCAGGTGCAGAACACTTCCAGCTTGGCAAAAAGTCCCTCAGTAGTTCCTAAGTGGGCCCCTAGGAATCCTGTGCCGCTGGTCAGAGATGTTAGGGTCACACCTGCACCTTGATGGCCACCTATTCTTGAATTTAAATGTACTTCCTCCACACAGTAGTCAAAAGATTCCTTCTACGGAACTATTTTACTCTGTGTGGGATAACATCCAAGTCCTCAGGAGGCTTTTTGGTTAACCACAGCCTGGCTCCTGCCAACGACTCATGTTCATTCTCCTTCTCTCTGTGTTGCCCTTGAGATCTCCTCTCACTTTGTTTCTCTGCCTTACTCAGTCCCTAGCCTCCACCTGAGGGCCTTTGCATCTGCTATTGCTTTGACATGGGATGTCATCCTCCAACCTTCCAAACAACTGGCAATCTCATCTCTCAGGTTGCCCATAATCTGTCAACCTGGAGGCCATTACTCTAGCTATTTCTTTCAGTGTGGACCATCACCAGGAGATACATAAGAAAAGGGTTTTCCCCTACATATACATTAACAAGTCATTATTAGCTTGTTGCTCTGGTGGCTTAGTGTCTGCTTCCCACCCTTGAAACACAGGGTTCACCAGGCTAGGGTCTTTGCCTGTAATCATTTGTCCTTGGGGCCTGGCATGTCTCTGTAGAGTAAAAAATAGTTGTTTGGTGAATGAAGGTGGGTGACTACTTGGTTCATCAGGGCTACAGATTCCTTGGAGTGGCTGCCAGACAGACTGCCAGACAGACTTCTCTCAGACTCATCTACAAATCTCATCCCATTCTCTTGTCCCAATTGCAAAGTAGGCATGAAGGAGCTGTCAGGGTTCTCCTGCCTGGACTCAGGATTCGGTTTCCTCAAGAATGATGGCCTTCCCTTGAGGTCGCTCTCCTCTCTGCTCCAATTTCCAGCTCCCAATTGGAATGTCTATTTTAACCCATGCTTCTTAGAGCGGCATCAGAATTCCCTGTTCGAAGGACAGAAGCAGGGTCAACAGTACAGATTTTTCAGGTCTCATCCACAGTCTCATCCAGTAGAGGTTAAATGCCTGGTTAAGATTATTCTTAGGCTGAACACTTACATAAGCCTATCAATGGTATTTTAATTAACAAAACAAATTTAAGTTAGAGTTTATGTAGTCTGTAACCAAGAGCATCAACTTCTTTCAATACTATTTTTATATTTGCATATATCACCATCAATTGTTAAACATCTTGAGGACAGAGATTGCATATGCTTGTTTCCTTCTTCAGTAGTTACTAAAGAGCAAAGTCACCAGAAGCTGTTTGTTCAATGAGTATGCCCTTGTTAACACCATGATCTTTTCCTTGCTTGGGTGTAAACCCAGTCCTTTGAAACCCAGCTAGAAACAAAGATGCAAATAACAGAAGGTTTCAAACAAGTAAGTATAATTTTTACATTATCAATTCACTGGAGCTTATAAGGTTTGCTTGAAAGTCTTTCATGTTTCCTAACCCGTGGCTGATACCCTCTCAGCCCAGGCACAGCTCTAACAATGTTATCACGTTGGTTACAGTAATGTGCCAAGTACAAGCCATGAGGTGTGTGGCAAGAGAAGGTGAGTTCTCAGGCCCGTTTCCTCAGGATACAGAGCCTACTGCTGCAGTCCTCCCAGGGTGATTTGGTGTGCTCCACAGGAGTGCTAACACAGCTTCAGCATCCCATTTCTTCCCTGTGGAAAGGCAGAGAGGAATGGGGAAGAAAGTGGTTCTCCCTGAGGGAAATGGGGTGGATGCTGCAGTCAGCTGGCATCTGCGCACAACTTTTTTTTGGGGGGGGAATGTACATCTCATAGTCACACTGATAACCACGGAAGCCTGGAAACAGTTGTCTGCCATAAAAGCATGTATGCTTTACTGAGGCTCATCAGGGGAGTCTATTATTACAAGAGAGAAACTAAGAACTGTTTTAGGGACTGACTGTACTGGAAGTCTAGATATAATACTCATTTTGTGGTGAGAAGCTTGGCATACAGGGTAGGCTCGGAAACTGACATCTATAACTGCTCTGTGGGTTTCAGCTCTGCTTTATAGTAACTTCCTTGCTTTTCAAGATTAACATAAAATTTCAGAGACAAAGTTTAGAAGTAAGGGAACATTCTAGAACTTTTCCAATTCCATAAAAAACAAAACAAAACAACAAGACCTAACTGTGGAGATCTACAGAGGCTTCCTAGTGAGACCTTACTCAGGGTCAGAGAATCGGAGCTCGATTTACCCAGCAGGGCTGCGTAAGGAGATGATTTGGCCATGGGCATGTTTACCAGGTGTTTGGAAGGGTTTACACTTGGCTGTTAGGTGTGCTTTGATCTTGCAAGGGGGAAGTGTTTTGCGCCTCCTCCTGGCATATTATAAAAAGCCCCTTTGAATAAAGCTCTGGGTGTGGCTGGGTATTGACCCAGGACCCTCCCGAAGCTATCTTGTGTCTCT
>LZPO01056984.1:0-13395 GCA_001675575.1 Neotoma lepida
GGATAGTAGAAATTGGGTACTGAAGTGTGTAATTCAATTCGCTTTCATTTTCGGTCTTTAGTGACAGGCATATATAAATGATTTGTCCTTATAACTGAATGTGCACTTATGGGCTTGTAGAGGATCCCCAATTCAAGGCAATAAAGGGATTAATATATGAACGTCAGAGGAGAGGAAGGAGGCTGGGCCTCTCTGTTCTCTTTACTTACATCTCTTTTCATTAGCCAGAGATCAAGAAACCTTTTCTACAGGAGCAGACATTATTTTTGGCCTTCCAGGCTTAAGATCTTTATTGTGACTATTTTAGGTTTTTTTTGTGATTTAGTGCAAAAGAAGACATAGAAAATGTATAAATGAATGAGTGTAGCCATATGCCAATAAAACATTACAAAAACAAGCAGTGGGACAATTAAGTGTGTAAGGTATAGTTTCTCAATTGCTGTATTAGGTGTGTGGTTCTAAGAGTATAATCTCAAGGACATTCACAACCGCATTGGTGAGTTATTTAGAAAGGCAATTTCTTAGGCCCTGCCTTAACCCTACTCAGTTACACATCTTGGAGATGAGGCTCTGAAATCTGTGTTTTAAACAGTTCTCTAGGAAATCCCGATGTATACAATGTTGAAGAACATTCAGTTGGGTCAAGGGTCCATGCTTATGATCCAAATAGAGAGCTTTCTTCTACCCATTACAGATAGAACTCATCTCAGAGGCTTTGTGGTCAGTGCTAGTTTCAATGATTATGAGGGCATCAGTATTTATATATTTGTTCAATATAAATATAACATATATAAATATAAGTCTGTGGAGAATTCCTCAGAGATTATTAGTTTGTTCTTCCTTCATTGCATAAACCACTTGTTCATTTGTTGATTGACTAAGACAAACATCTCACAAAGCAGATAATCCCTCAGTGCTGGCTTGTACAAGGGTGCACAGCCTCATACACACACATGTCTGGATCATGGAGTTCAGAATCAGAAGAGTTTTCCTCCAACTAGATTGGAGTGGTTGACATTCTCAAAATGCAAAACTAAAAATGGCAGAAAAATAGAAAAGGCACTCTACATAATCTGTTAAGCAGATGTCACAGCAAGTCAGCTAAATTTTCAGAAAAGCAAATAAGGCTCTCAAGTATATGGTTTATAAAATATGAAACACCTCAGAGATGCAATCATCAGCTCTGCAAGTCTTAGGTGTAATATCTTTGTGTTATGACAAGAACTGAACACAACTATGAGCTACAGACATCAAAATGATATTTTACTCTTTCTTTGAATTATTGGACCATTGTTGGTAAGTCAGGTAAATATATCACTAACAAACCAAGTCTATGGAGTAGTGTTATCAATATTTTACAGCTAAGAACATGTGATATTCAGAACAGGTAGAGTAGTGCTTGACATTACAGAGTTGGAAATGGCAAAAGATGAGAGTCCCATCTTTTTATATGCATGTGAATATTCTTGCAAATATTCTTAGGAAGTTACAGTACAACGGTCAGCTCTGCACCACAGATGCGTACTCTCTTCTGTGGTCTGGTGTTGTCATGGAAAGCCCAGGCAAAGGCTCCACTGCCCAGGCTCCCTCCATTAAGTGGTCACTTAACTGTTTTCAGACAGTAACATTATATAAATAATAACACATGTCATATGAGGATAGGGATGAAAAAAGTACCAAAGGGCAGAATTAGTGTCATAGAAGCATGATGGACCAGAGCATTCCTTTCTGCAACCACAGCAGGGAATAGCACAATGCTTGCATGGCAGGATTGCATATCCTTAGGGAATGCTGCTTGCATGGCAGGATTGCATATCCTTAGGGAACGCCACCTTTCCCTTTCTTCTCCCCATGAAAGTGGTTGTCCATGTGTTTGTTCTGCTCTGTTTTTTTCATTGTAGTTATCCTCCCCCGCTCTTATGTATTTGGTATATGGGATGGGGTAAGGACCACACATCTCAGGTTTCAGTAGTTAAGACATCCCAGCTGTGAGGAAGTATCACCCTACATCTGATATATTAGAGTGTTCCCACCCTGAACATCTTAGACAGGGAGCTGGGGTTGTCTGAAGACTAGGCTTTTGGGCTGCCTCCTTGCAGGGCCATGGAGGCTATGTTCTGTGTGGGAGGAAGGTGGATACAGATGTTTGGGGCTGGAAGGAAGTTCTATAGAAAAGACAGCCAGTGTTGCCCAAAGCAGAGTGTTCTCATTTCCTGGGGGAAAATGACACCACACAAAATAATCTGCCTTATTTTCAAGGCCTTTTGTAATGAGGTAGGATCCTTCATCAATGAAATGTAGCATAGTCTAGATGTGAAATGTCTACCACAGCCTCAGTGGTTAGAGGCTTGGTCACTTGGTCACTTGGTCATCTGGGGAAGTGATGGAAGATCTACGTGGTCACTTGGAGCATGTCTCTGGGAAGATGTACTTTGTCCCTGGCCCATTACAATCTCTCTGTTTTCTAGGTATGTTGAGGTGAACAGCTGGTCTGTCACATGTTCCCACTACCATGAGCTTCTGCCTCACTTCAGGCACACAGTGTAGAAGCCAATCAATCATGTACTAAAGCCTTTGAAATCATGCACCAAAATAACTTGTTCTGAAAAGCTAACACACAGTGTGAATGAAGTAATGTGATCAATTTCTTAATCAGGTTGGTTAAGAGGCTGATGGGTCTGTCCTGCCATGTTCTACATGAAGTGTTTGCCCTTGGTGGTCAAAGAGGTCAGAACCACAGTAAGGAAAGGTGGAGGATTCCTAGCATAAAGTATCACACATGGAGGGCAGTCACTGGCTACTTATATCCACCTTAATTTTCTTTGTGAATGAGAAGTGAATTTCTATTGAATGTCCATTTCAGCATTTAGTAAAATCTGTCTGTGAGATATTTAATCTATTCTTGTCTCCAGATATTTAGACTTATTTCAGGCTGGTTGAATGTTAACACCCACACTGTACTATTTTGGGCATGCAAACTCGGGTGTTAGTTTTATTGAACTGTGAGAGGCAACCAGCCCTGGAAGAGGAATAATGGCAAAGCATCCTGTGAGCCTTAGGAATTACAGGAGAGGTTCCTCCCCATCCCTCCTTCCTTGCCTCCCCTGTCTCTCTTTCTTTACTCCTCCATTCTCTCTTTGCTGTCTTTGCAGCCTTTAGGGAATGTGCACTGTATTAGCATCCTGGGAGGTGGTGGGACTAAAGCTGCTCATGTGGTGTGATATTGTTTGACAGAGTGACAGGATATAACATCACCTAGGAGATGAGCCTCTTGGTATATCTCAGAGAGAGTTTCTAGACTGTGTTAACTAAGGGGAGGAGGGTTGGATCCTAAATGCGGATGGTATTAACCCATGGGTACAATCCCAGACTGAATAGAAAGGAGAAAGTGAACAGAGCTCCAGCACTCATTTCTCCCTAAGCTTCCTGACTGTGGGTGCAATGGGACCAGCTGCCTTACACTCCTGATACCGTGGTCTACCTGCTGTAATGAGCTGCATCTTCATGCCTTTATAATCCTTAAGTTCCTTTTGTCACAGCAACTTGAAATCAGAGGATGCGCTCAGCGTACTCTTGGCCTAACCCTGGAACTAGAGCTTTGTCTAGTACTCTGCTAGGAACAGCTGTTTCTCTCTCAATCAGCTGTCTGGATTAACCTTGGAACAGTCTCACTGTTGCAATAAATTTCATTTTCCACTCACTGCTGCCCGTTGGCAGGTTTAGCATGGAATCTGCATGCTGCAGGTTTACTCAGGCTCCTACAGCCTCCTCTGGGTGTCCTGGCTTCCCTCCAACTTCCACTAAAGCTCACTACTCCTATTCTCCTGCGTCTTGGTTTCTTACTTACCTAGATCGGATTTCTCTTTACTGTGTGTGGGATATATCCTCGTAAGTGACTTCTAATCTGTTTGGAATATTAAAAGAAAAGTGAAAGGAAGAGGAACAATTTGAAACACCAGGTGGGGTTTCCTAATACAGTGGGCAGAGACTCTGACAGCAGGCCTCAAGCTGGTTCTGTCTGCCAAGAAGATGCAAGGCATCAGAGAGGCATCCCTGCCCCTGGCCACCAAGGCTTAATAATGCCCACTGGTTCTCCACTCAGTTTGAAAGCTCTTGGATGATTTAATTTCAAGTTTTCACTTAGACATATGTCGGTTCCACATTTGAGTTAAATTCAAATCAGAACCCAAGTTTTGGAATGAGGTCTGAGCAGACCACTCATTTATTCTGTTTTGTGTAATACACACCTGGCTCGCCCCACCTGCTTGGGGACCGTGTTATTAGATGATCATTAATGAACATTTGCTGAAGTTTAAGTGTGAGCCTGGAGCCCAAGAAAGCCATTTGGCCAAAGCATGCCTTTGTAAATGTTTTCCCTATTACTCTCCCAGGCCCCAGGCAAACTGATTTGTGTCCTTGGAATAAGCCTTGTGATTTCTGTCCCTTCCATCCTGATTCTGCTGTCACCTTCGTCTGGGGTAAGGACAACAACTACATTTGTGAAACACAGGGCAGAAGTTTGTAAACTACCTAATATGTTATTTAATCCTTACATTGATCACATTGGACAGGTACTATTGTTATCCCCAGCTTACATATGAGAAGACTCAGGTGAGAGCTGAATTTCTTTAGTATTTATATTGTATTCTGAATTTTTCTCATTGTGTTGGAAATACTATATTTTTTTGTTACAGGGTCTCAATGTGTAACTCTAACTGGTCCGGAATTCACCATGTAGACCAGGCTGGCCTCAAATTCAGAGATCCACTTGCCTCTGCCTCCCCATATTGGTATTAAAGGAATATACTGCCATGCCAGGAGAAATATTCTTTTAATGTTTTATAAAATATTTATAGATGAAAACTTTTAAAATTAAGATAATTCTGCTTCCAGAAAGGGGTAGAGGTCCAGCCTTTTCTATACTTTTCTATACTCCATAGCCCTATACCTTTAGTTATTCATATCTTAGTGTCATGAAAAACTATGTTAAAATGTCCAGACCCAACCTTGGCCCAATTAATACTTACAAGAACATGCTCTTTAGAAACTCAGTTCCATGCATGATGACTACATGCCAAGGTGGGCAGTGCTTAAAAACAAACAACACCTAGGGATGAGGACAAGATAGGGGTGATTTTAGGACCCTTCTTAGGTGATTCTAATGGATAAGCTGTAGAGAGTTAATGTGCTCTTCAATTCTCATAGTGTGATGTGCTTTCTCTGCCTGGTTAGGATATCTTCATCACAAACCTCAACTGTCTCCTTCTATAGTGATCCCTGACCTAACACCAAAAGAGTTTTCACATGAACTTTGGAGTGTGTGTGTGTGTATGTGTGTGTGTGTGTGTGTGTGTGCATGTATTTGGATGCAGAAATCATAGCGTGTCCATCTTGATCCCTCTCTCACTGACTAGGGTAGGCTGAATGGCCAGGGATTCTCAGGGATCCTCCTCTTTCTGCCTCTCCAGCACCGAGATTATAAGCATGTGCCACCAGGACAAAAGCTCTTTAGCTTCCACTTCTGGAACTCTTGGACAGAGGTACATTTGACCTCTCGGGGTGTCAATGAGCTCGCCTCTTTGTGAGAACTCTGACCACCTCTTTACAGACTCATCTCACGGCCTATTCTACTTCTTTCAGGTCATCGTTTCATCTCGCCATCTTCTATTGACTCTACATTTTTAGGTATTATTCCCTCTGATTCAAACACTCTATGCTGTCTTCTCCAGTCTCAGTTTGGATATGAACTCAAATCATCTATAACTTGCTCGTTCTCAGAGCATTCAGCTCAGCCCCGTAGCAGCAGACTTCACATGACAGTAGCTGTACCATCTGCTAGGGATCATGTCTTTGGCCACTCAAGCTCTGAGGCTTAGTGTCAAAGAGGATGGGTGTCTGTGGAGTGAGTTTCTGATATAAACTTTTCTTGAGCCTTTTATGCATCATTTTATGTAGAGATGAAGTTGTGTTAGACACATTTCTCCTGAGTCTCAGGGTCTACAAGTTGAAATTATCAAAAATGAGAAGTTTTAGAGAAATGGTGTTAACTCTGAGGTGTATACTGGAATTCTAAGAATCCCAAGAATCAACCAGCAGGCTGGAAAAGCCATTTACAGAGTTTTTCTGTAGGATCAGTCATCAGGGAGATTAAACCATTCTCCCTTTGATCCTGTGTGTGAATTCACACTATGTGTTTTGTCTCCACCTAGAAAGAACATCAGCAATCTTGAGGGGTAGAAGGTGTCTATTAAGGTCTTTTTTGTTTGCATTAAGATGGATTTTTAAAAACCCTTGGCATCTGATCAACTACAAAGAAGGGCATTAGTCACATGAAGTTCTTCAGTGTGGTATAAAAGTGGTGAAGTGGTTATTTGGTTGAATCTGATTGCATACAGTTCCTTACAACAGCTGAGAGAATGTTCCAACCATCTTCTGTTGCTTGTAATAATACAGTAGATAGGAGAGGAAGAATTTATCTTTTAGATTTTTTTTCTAAGATTTTGAGACAATGTGGACAAAGTTGACCTTAGGTTCACGGTCCCACTCCCTCAGCCTCCCAAATGCTGTGACAAGTGTATTGTACCACACCTGATGAAATTCTTTGAGTTTCCTTTTTTTTTTTTAAATTGATGGTTCTGGGGATGGTGTTCAAGTCTTGCACATGCTAAATGTAGAGGAGGAGAAAATGTCTCCTTAAGATCAGGCTGTAAGCAAGCCTGTGGGGCATTTTCTTAATTAGTGATTCATAGAGGAGGCCCCTGCCCATTGTGGGTGGTGCCACCATTGGGCTGATAGTCCTGGGTTGTATAAGACAATGGAATGAGCAAGCCATAGAGAGCAAGCCTGTAAACAGCACCCCTCCACAGCATCTGGTGATAAATATGTTAAGAAGGTTTGGGGGAGGGGTTTAGATACATAGAATATGGTGTTGTCAATTCATATAGAAATGACTATTACAGGAAACCACAACTTGTCAAAATGCAGACAACAGGTGACTGTGGGGTGTCAAGCCCAAGTCAATACAACTATACAAACTCCTATAAATAAGGTCCAGGGAACATCAAAGAAGTGAGGATGGAAAGATCTTAAGAGCCAGAGGACCAGGATGTCTGCTGAGAGACTGTGTCTACTATATAGGACAAGGAAGCTACAAATACCAACAATATGGTTTTCTAAACAAGACCTTGTTTACAGTGACAATGCTGGTTGACATACTAATACGGATGGGGGACATCTTACAAGGATCTATCCCTAAAGGAAAAGCAATAGGCAATTAATGACCACAGAGAGAGAGAAAGAGAAAGAGAGAGAGACAGACAGAGAGACAGACAGAGACAGACACACACACACAGAGGGACAGATACAGAGAAAGAACATTAGTCTTCTCCAGGGACAAGCTCCCAATACTAAGTGGTCAGTCCTAAACACATACACACAGAAACAACAGTGAATGGACTCTGTAGTAGGTTGTATTTATATATTTATATCTATGTATGCATGTGACAATAAAAATTAAAGAATAAAGAAATAATAGACATATATATATATATGAAAGTAGAAGGATGTCTTGGAAGTAGAAGAAGGGGGACAGTGGAAGGGGAAGGAGGATATGACAATAAGAGTTTGGAGACAATCAAAGTATATCATATACATATTAAATGTCATAATGAAACCCGTTAGCTTGTATAATTAATAAAATAAAACACAAAGAAATGAATTGGCACTAATGAGAGAAACAAGAAAGGGGAAGATGAACTGACACGGCTCTGGAGTTTGTTGCCATGTTGAAATGTACCCCAAGGCTCCCTGTGCTGATACCTCTTTGTGAAAAGGACCTACCTGCAAGTTAAAATATTATCTAAAATAGGAAGTTGGGCTTGAAAAGCAATAACTGGAAATTCCATCCAAATGTTTGTTTTGTTTGGTTTGGGGGTGGCTGTGAGGATTATCTGTGGCAGGGTGAGGAGTCAGAAGTGAAGAGTGTGTGAGACAGGCGGGTGATAGCAATCATAGGGAGGGTGACATGTGTGAACGCTACTGATGTCAAAACGATAATACCGCTTCCTTTGCTTTGGCATGGTCTGAAATAAGATTGCTGAGGTTTTGAAGTCTGTTGTCAAACACTGCATAGGAGTTTTTGTCTCAGCAAAGAACTCTTTGTGCTGTTTCCTTAATCTTAATCACAAAATCTCCTGGTGGGCTCACTAGCCAATTTCTCACTGCAGGTTCCTCTTTTGTTGTCTTGATTAACACATCTCAGACTTAGGAATCAGATCAGGAAGTGGTGACACCCAGCTTAGTTATGTCACCCTTTAATGTGTGGCCCCATCTGTCTTTCCCACCTGTTCTTGCATACAGTCTCACAGTTCATTGGCTTTTAGCCATAATAGCTTTCTCTCAAGGTCTTGATCAAAACCCATGGATTTTTCCCATGCTGTTCTCTCTGTCTGGAATGCTCACTCTACTATCTATATCTGTATGGCATATCTCAGACTTCTTATTACAGAAGTCTCCTAGCTTCCCAGAAGTATTCCCTAGAACACCCTTATAACATTTTCCACAACTTAATACGTAATCTGTCGACTCTCACTCTTCTTTGCTAGAGAGATTCACCCATTTATCCATCCATTCATTTAATAATTATTAGAGAACATTGCCTGTGTGCCAGGAATTTTTCCAAATTTTCAACACATAGCAATGAAAGAACAATAGCTTATTTCCATGTAGCACATAATCGAATAGGAGAGACAGATATTAATCTGATTGTGTTCAAGTCAATGGGCAGAAATTACACATTGTGAAAGAAAAAGAAGTGAGTCCTTAAAGAGGATGGATAACAGATTTCTTGAGTTAATACAAGCTGGCTAGAAAGGAAGAGTCAGACAGGAGTGAGAAAAGGTCACCAAAGACACATTTTACATGGAGGGATTAATTAAAGTCAAGATAAGTGTTTTGTGAAGTTTTGAGATCAAGACATGCAGAAAAATTGATGAATTTGAGATTTTTTAAAGATAAACAATAAACAATGAAGTGTTATGTGTTGGAAAGAAGGCATAAGGAGGAGCCTGGCATGCTTGAAGAGTGATGTTCTCTGCGGAGATGAACATGGGAAGTGGGCAGGTACTCTCAAGATTCTATCAGTAGGACCTCTATGTCCTGACTAGTCCTTCCAGGAGCTCTCCACTAGAGGGCGCACGTGAGTCTACCATGACCTGGAAGGTTCCTTTTCCTCCAGTAGTGCTTACCATATACTCAGCTTTGAAAGGATTTATGAAACAATACATATGACACATGGGATCTGGTACAAACTGAGAACCCAGTAATTATTATCTTTTTTTACTTTTAGGACTAAATAATTATAAACAAATGATATTACAAATTTTAATAACAAATGGCCCATGTAATTGAGATCATTTCTAGCTGCTCTGGACAGCTGCCTCATTTGTAGAAACAAAAGGACATTGTGGTAATCTATAAAGACCCCAAATAAAAGATGACATCATCGGTGAGACACAGTGAACATTGACTGGCTCCGATAACATTCTGGTTTTAGCTGCTTCATGGCCTATTCTGGAGCAATCTATGATTCTGAATTTTATGATCCTAGTAAACTCTCTCCAGTATAATATTCCTTTTCCTTTGATCAACTGCTGAGGTGGTGGTTTGTGTTAGTTGTACCCTGGAGCATATTGGTGAAAACAGGTACCAATGTAAAGATAACTTCATGTATACCAAAGGATAAAATGAGTAACAATTTCTAAATTAGTACATGCAAGTCATTCCAAATTTAAAGAAATGTGGCCTTCCTTTGAAAGAGTGGCTGGTTAATTGCCCAGTAGCTTTTACTGACACAAGTACTATGTGCTGACAGTTCATTGGAACTTCAGACTCGATGTGATAAGGAAAATATCAAATAATAACACGTATTATTGAGCTTGCTCTTTATCTTGGTTACTTTTCTGTTTCTGATATCAAAACTCAATATGAAAGTAAAAGGTGAATATTGTTGGGGAGAAATAGGAAGGGGAATAGCAAGGCAAGGTACAAGCTATCTGAAGGGGAAAATGGGAAAATGGGGGGCTCTTAATTAGGAAGGGAGATCAATACAGAAGGAAGGAAGAGGGCAAAGTAACAATAAGGTACCTAAAAAGGTGGTAAGAATCATAGCTATAATGAATGTAAATCAACATATAAATATCCATACATGGTTTAAATGAAAATTTCCATCTGGACTGATAATGCTTCCCCCAAGAGACAGAGACCAAAACACGAAATCCCCAACACCAAGCAGGAGAAGCGCTCTTTTGAGTTGTTGGTCAGGAATGTCTAAGAGATTTCCAAAATGTTATAGACATAGACTATTGCCATTGCCCTTGGTTGTCCCCAGAAAGGAAAGAAAGTCCTAATTGCTGAATACATCATGCATTTCAGACACAGAGCTCAGAGGACCAGAGCTGGAGATGATCTGAAAACCACATCCCTGAGGATTAGCTTTCATTATACCAGAAGGTGCCTTACAAGCTTCTAAGGGAAGGAAACAACCAAGAGTTCTATCCATCATGATGCTTATGAATCATAATCACCATCATTGCACAATAGCTCTACAGTCACACGTATATCTTGGTTGTAACCAATGGCTCTTTAGTTGGACTTAAGATCTACTCAACAAGAGGAAATTATGCCTGGTACTTGAAGCCTTGCAAACTACCAAAGGCTAATGAAGTCACGGATCTTAGAGGAAAACCTACAACCACCGCTTGTTAAACCAGCCTAATCCCTAACTATTTCTAAACACTTATCCTTATACTCACAGATAAAAATAGTTCTTCCTCCTTATCAAGGAAACCTTTTCTTTGCAACAGAGACCGTTACATGAAATCACAATGTACCAAACTTCAGAGTTGTGGAGCCTAGTCTCAAATGATACTTCTGTAACACAACTCCTGAATCTAAGGCTAAGGGATCATTTCAGAAGAAAGGGCAGAAAGATTGAAAGAGTCAGAGGAACAGACAGTTTGATGTGAGATTGTGTTTCCTAGAAATGTCTGAAGCTACACCCATGAAGTTTCACCAACAGAACTGCCTAAACCAGAGAGCAGGAGAAACAGCCTTCCCCAGGGAAAAGCATACCAATCGTCTATCCAATATCAAATGGTCAGCCATGAAAACATATACATACAAGTAGCATTATATGGATTGAGTAATTTGAATTTATATATTTAGGAATACACATGTACACACAAGTATAAAAATTAAAAGAAAGAGAAGCCATGAATTTCAAAGACAGCAAGGTAGAGTACATCAAAAAGTTTTGAGGCAGGAATAGGAAGGGTGGAATGATGTAATTATATTACAATGTCAAAAATTAAATACTTTTAAAAAGTAACTTAATGGGCTTCTTTTTGCTCTCAGTTTCAGGTGGGGAATTCACAGCAGGAGGAGTTTGAGGGAGCTGATCACACGAGTAACATGTGTCCACAGTCAAGAAGCAGCAAATAATGGATACCTGAGTTCAGCTCTCTTTCTCCTTTCAATATAATCCAGGATCTCAACCTAGAGAATGGTACCATCCACGGTGGGCAGGTCTTCCCACCTCAGTTAACCCAACCTGATAATCTACCATAGGCATGCCCAAATGTCCATCTCCTATGTGATTCCAGACCTCATCAAGTTGACAATTGAGACTAACCATCACACCCTCTGTTTTACAAGCTAAACGGGGCAAATTAGGGATGCTGAGAGTGTTGTACCCATGCTATGTGTCAGGTAGATACCCCAAACACATCCAGCTAGCCCTGAGAAGTTGGTACATGAAATTGCCTCTCTGACTCCTTTGTGCATCTTGGAGCCCGGGTCCCTAATCTCATTTTCAAAAGATCACATATGTGGGATAGAAAAGGACTAGGCGGTTTTGAAGTGCTGGTGGTTATGACTCCTTTTGGAGAATTAGTGGGCCACATGCTATCTGCTATTGATAGTCCACTAAAGGGCAAGGGAGAGGGCACAGAGTGTGGACCTAATGTATATGGAGTTCTTGTGGCATAAGATTATAGAGCTGGCCCTACAGATGAGGATAATTAATCTGCTACTGCAGGCAAGTAGCCCTGGTTCTAGAGGACCACATTCCTCCTACCAATGAGACTTTCTTGCCTATCCTGGTTCAGCTCACAGAATCCTGAAGTGGAGAAAATAAATCCTGTCTTCTTCAATCTTATAGCTAAATAATTTGGAACGTAAATATTTCTGGGTCTCTGCTGTCTGGTTAGTATGTATTGTAACTCCTTGTTACTATGGCAAAGGAATTTCACAAGCACCTAAGGTTACAGCTTTGTTTATAGTTCAGGGGGATACTGCCCATTATAGTGGGGATGTCATGGTGGCAGGAGAGTGAGGCAGCCAGTAACATTCCATCTATAGTCTGGAAACAGTGAGCAATGGATGCTGGTTTGCCTTCTTTTATGTAGTCTTGGATCATAGCCTGTGCAATGGTGTCACCCACATGAAATGTGAGCTTTCCTACATTGACTAGCCTAATCCAGAAACTCCCTCACAGATGGGCTTCGAGGCTTGTTTCTTTGATGTCAAATTGACAGTCATCATTAACTATCACAGTAGGCAACTCATGCCCTGTTTGCATTACGGCTAAGCCTTCAGAGATTCAATAAACTTCAGAAGATGGAGGAAAGTATTAATTTTTTAAAGTATTATTCAACTGGGTGAATTTATATGTGGATGTCAGAAGGGGCCATCTGCATTGCTGTTTTCTTAGATGACATTATCCGAAGGTACTGCATAGAAATATACTACTCTCCCCAGCAGTGTCCAGCAGCACTGCAGAGGACAGGGCCATGGATTTTCCCAGAAGTCTGAAATAATTCACAAGGCTTGCTTATTATTCATATGGTCAGAACATTAATAACACAAGACCCTGAAACCCTCCCTTCTTGAGACTCGAGCTGGCTCCTTAGGTTTAGAGCAGCATCTCCCCTCCCCTTTGGGAAAAGAAAGGAATTGATTAAAAGTGAACTCATATCAGAGAACAACAGGTCTGTGGAAACACCTGGGCTTTTTAGCGATAAATGATAACCAATGGCTTTGGGATTGCTTTGGGGGAAATACATTCATTTATGAAAATGATATTATGTGTCACCAAATTTATGGCAGGTAGATAACTGACAGCGATTGGGGGTAAACCATATCATAATCTCTTTCTCTGTCTCTGTGTCTCTCTCGCACACATGAACACACATGTGCCCACATACACATGCACACACACACACACAAATGCATGCATGCACACCTTATACTTTGTGACATGTATTTTGTGACCGCTATATGTCACAAACTTGTATTCTGCACCAAATGTAATTTCATACATAGTTTTCCCACTGAAAT
>LZPO01056985.1:3298-13379 GCA_001675575.1 Neotoma lepida
TTGGAAGTGAACAGAATCAATGCACATATGATCCCATATAATCTGAGGCAGCATTCTCTGGGCCTTCACTGGTTTGTACCAGATGGGGTCTTAGAGCTGAAAAAGAAGTGCACACATGCTCCCATTCCTAACCCAGAAACAATCTCCAGTTGATAACTACTTGCAAATGAAACTTTAGAGAAACAAACTATTCTTAGGGGGAGGCTGCATGCCCAGCAATAGATGGCCAACAAAGAATACGCACAGTGGTACCTTTGGAGGTTCCTTGCCTCATAATGTTATGTCTGGACTTTAAAAAATTATATATATTATATATAATTATATATACTACATATAACATATATATAATTATATATATATTCTTTTTATTTTTATTTTACTTATGTATATTTTCTCTCCATTTACTTCACAGGTCATTTTTGTATGGATTATGGCTAACAGTTTAGTGTTTTAATGGGAGTCCTTGGTATTCTAACAAGTAGGTCTCTGTGTCTATATTCATTTCTTGTGCCTTTCTCAGTCTCCTTTTCTTCTGCTTGTTTGTTTTGTCCTATTACAACGTGTTAGCATTTGTTTTCTCTTANTATACTTTATTATCGTTTTATCCCTTACAAGCCTGTTTGTTTTCTAATGAGAGACTGAAAAGCAGGGGATGTGGCTGGGTAAGGAGGTGGAGAGGTACTGGGAGGAGTAAAGGGAGGGGAAACTGCAGTCAAGATACATAAGAAAAAAATTTATTTTCAATAAAGGAAAACGAAAAAGGTGATGGATTGTTAGTGACTCTAGAGTTTAATTTCCTCAAATATTACAACAGTGAGCTAATGATTCCTGCCCTGGTCTAGTTCATAAGGCCTCTCGCTGTCAAGATTATATGCAGGACAATAATGATAATCTCCCAAGAAAATATGAAAGTCTTATTGTGAGGGAGAATTAAAGGAGTAAATCCAGGCAGTCATGAGTGTCGCGAGAATGAACATCTCTCAGTAATGAGGCACACAAGACCCAGGCTCACAAAGTCCAGGCACCAGCGAAAAAATGTACCATCCATGGACGCACCATCGTCTCTGCCTAGAATATCACTTGCTGTTGTGACTAACCAGTTTCTTCAAAATTTCCCCAACTTAAAAGGGTCCACGACTTCGGAAACAGACCTATCATTTCCTGCTGTTTCTTCTTTAACTTCCTGTTAGGATTCTTCCTGTGGTGCCTCAGTCACAGGGGAACATCAGACAGAAGCAGGTGAGGATAGCATTAGAGTTAATTAGCAAGACAAGTGAAAGACAGAAGACTAGAAACTTTGAGAAAAGTAATTAGGAAGACTCATTTGGAAGTTAAAGGACTTTGACAATTAGTCCAAACCCGACTTTAGTGCTCTGCACCTGAACTTGGTACTTTTNCGCCTGCCATGTCTTCTGTGAACTATAAATGCTAGAATGCTTACCCCATCACTACATAAATTTTACATTCACATTGTAGTTGGGTAGAACTTATCATCACATCACAGAGAAGACACCTGAGTTTCAGAGGAGTTAAGTATTTGGCCTGAAGATACACAGAGAACAAAGATAAGGGTTCAAACCTAAGGCAATCAGAGTGCTGCTTCAATTAGTTTTGGCTCTGCCATGTAACCCCTTATCATTAATACAAAGGAATAACAGAAGGCTTCCCTACCTATTAATGTAAACTACACACTTAATGCAAAAAATGCAAAGGTGAAAAAAACTAAACATTACTGTAACATGAATTGCTAAACAGTCTTATTAATAATAAAAACCCTGAGCCAGACGTTGAGGTGAAAGCTGAAAGATCAGAGAAACAGAACAAGCCAGCCATGTTCTTAGCTCTACAAAATCCTCAGCCTCAAAAGAGTGAGTTCCTGTTTCCTCATGCCTTATATACCTTTCTCTGACCAGACATCACTTCTTGGGATTAAACGTGTGTATGTATCACAAGCAAAGACATGAGATCTCAAGTGCTGGGATTAAAGGTGTATGCCACCACTGCCTCCGGCTCTGTTTCCAGTGCGGCCTTGAACTCACAGGGATACAGATGGATCTCTGCCTCCCTAGTAATAGGATTAAGGGTGTGTGCCACCACTGTCTGGCCTCTATGTCTAATTTAGTGGCTGACTCTGTCCTCTGATCCCCAGGCAAGTTTATTAGGGTACACACTATATCACTACAAATTGCTGAATGCATGTGATGAGAAAAACCAACCAAAAAGAAATTAAAACAGAGTAATGGAAGATTGATTAAATAAAATACATTTTGCACAATATAATAGTAAAGACTCTTAAAATATTGAAATAAGGCCATGTTTGTTGGTTTCCAAAGATATCTAGGATCTAATACCGTTTCCAAATCATAATCTAATTTTGGTTTATAGATACAGTTTACCAAGTTTATAAGCACCCGAATTCTCTACAAATGTAGATAATTAAAACTGCAAGTATTACTAACTGATGAGAGGAGGAGAGTGGAAGTGAAGGAAGGAAAGGATGATAGAGGTTTATTTTATAACTATTTTATTATAGATTNTATTACATACTTATAATCTATATTCTTTGGGTTAAAAGTAGACCATACTGAATAGTATCTAAGACTATTCACAGCTTCCAAATCGTATGTTTGAAATTAGAAAAATAAAACTGTTTTTAAATCAAATGTGCTTCTTTTTAACAAGGCTGTGCTGTGACCAAAAGTCAGCACAACACTGTGTGTTTATACAGTGTACATGCGTGGGATGCTTTTTCAGTGTGACAGCTGGAGGGAGAAATCTGGGCAAAGGCTGACCCCTAGCATATGGCCTTACAGCTTTCTTGGTATACATACACAACACATTCTTGGCAAGGTCAAGGATGGAGTGAAAAGTGATTCATTAAGCTTTTGTGGTTGATGTGCTCTAGATGTGTGCCACAAGTCAGCATCTTGTGCATGTCAACCTATGCCCCAGCCTTCATAGAACAAAATTCTTCCAACGAAGCAGATAGGAATCTACATATGTAGGGGCAAAGACCTGAGCCTACAGATTGTACCCGAAACAGGAATGAGATTATTCCAATACCACAGCTTTTAGAGAAACATTTTATAATTGGTAATAATATTTCTAAGTCTGAATTTACTCCTACANAGACTGTGNCTAAGTAGCACCACTGTTAATCTTCTAATTTGTTATTTGTCTTTCAGATTGAGTGTGGTGTTACATAACATTTTATCTACAGCAAGAAAATGTTTCTATCCCCAATGAGCTTTTCAGCATTAAAATACCTTCATGTTTTTCCATCAGGCAAAATAGTAAACCAACTACAAAAATTTGTCTACTGTACCTTAGTCCATTCTCCATTGATATAACATACCAGACAATTTGTTAGAAAATGGTTTTTTTGTTGTTTGAATTATATAGGGAAGAAGCTATTGTTGTTGTTCACAATTTTGGAGAAGGAAGTTCAAGAGCATAATGCCAGCATCTTTTTAGCATCATAATAGTGCTTAAGCCTTACTTCACCTCATGGTGGAAGACAGAAGGAGAAGAGGGTATATGCANAAAGGATAGCCTCACTTTGTATCAACCTGGTTTCCTGATGAGCAACCCAAATCCTAGAAAATCTTACTCTTGCCTGAAAGAATCCAATTCCTGAAGAAATATGCATATATATATGTATACATATATATGTAAACTAATACCTTATTCTTTGAAAATGTCATATATTATACAATGTATTATGATCTCACCTACCCTCATTACCTCTCTCTGATTACCCATGGGATCCATCAACCTGCCTTCCTCTTAACTTTATATATTTATTATTGTTATTCTTATCATTATTGACAATAGTCAAGTGAGTATAATTAGTGCTATGTGAGAATGGATATGGGTCATTCATTGGGGATGCCAAAACTACCAGTAGCAACATCCTTAATGAAAGGGGACTCTCCATCTCTCAGTACTCATCAACTGTCAATAACTCCCTAGATAGTGGAGGGGCCTCAGAAGTGCCTCTCCATCCATACTGGAAGGGTTAAAATGACTTGGTCTTGTGCAGATCTTGTACAGGCAACCACAGCTGCTGAAAGTTAACGTGCATCAGCCATGTCATGTCCAGAATAAAATGTTTCACAGCTTCCCTCTAAATCCTCTTTCNACTAATCCATTCTTAACCCAGGCGTCTTTAAAGGCTTCACCTCACAATATTGCCATAAAGACAACTTTCAACAAGAATTCTATAGCTCACATACTATATGTGAACTGTATCAATAGGAAAGATCAGGGTTAGCTAAAGAATGAATACAAAATCTCAATATTCTGAAATACACATATTCTTAGAGTAGTATAAGGTAGTTTTTAGTTCATCTATTCCAGTTCAGCTAGTATTTTGTATGGACTTGAGCCCCAAATTATAGAAAATATGTTTGATTCTCAAAAAAAATTTAACATAGTCTATATAGCATAGTCTCTATTTTCTTTTTTTCCTAACAAACTATAGATAATCCTTAAAAACCTCACCCAATTTTCTGTCTCCATAATGGATTCATTGTTAGCCCAAATCCTTCTGATTTCCACATCTATATGCCCAGATAGATTCTCATGCCCAGATAGGTTTTTTTTATCTCTTTAAGGCCTAAGCCTTGATTAGTCACAGCATATTTTCTCACAATTATCTGAGATAAAGCTTTTCCAACACTAAACTGAAGACAAGGGATGACCTCAGGGACAGTCTAGTTATCTACTTGCCTAATATGCACAAACCAAGGGTTTTAACTCTATCTGCAATAATAAGCACACTACTAAAAAAGCATAGTTCATTTCAGCTTTCTTACTATTCTATGGTCTGTTTTTCTGTTTCCACACCACAGTTGGAAAGGAATATAACTTTCTTCACTCAGAAATCTGGAGCTGTTTTTCTAAAAACAAATAAACCAACAAACAAAACCATCATCTTCATTATTCCTAAACATTTTTTTCCAAGCTTCTAATTACTTTTCTTCAGTGGCTGCTGCCATTGTTTCAATTCTCATTTTCTTAAAACTAACCTACAGTCAGTATTCAAATTATTCTCTATTTTCTATCCAACTGGTCCATCCTGCCCAGATGTGTGTGATAGCCATGCTGGCTCACAAACATGCTTCTTAATTTTCTGTTTCTTTCCTCATACCAGCAGTGAGATCTCTGTCTCTTTGCTTGTCCTATACTAATTTATATAAATTTTAAAGATTTGAGCATTTTTGTTTTGTTTGTTTGCTTGTTTTTTACCAGTTATTCTCAGTTTGATTATCCCAACTCTTAAACTCACTAAAGGAATATTTAGTCTCTTTAAAAATCTGACTAATGTAACTTTTTTCTATTTATTAGATAGTTTTTTCTCTACTTTATTATTCTAACTACTAGCATTTTTTTCAATGAACTTGTGGGAACTTAGAAATTCAGTTTATACCATATATACCTTTTAAAATAGCCAAACATAATATATGACTCTGAAAATTTGAACATGCACAAAATCTCCTATCTCATTCATCATATGGTTTTCTCATCTGGTGGCTTTTTTTTATATTTCTTTATTATACTCCATTCTATTAAGCTTATTTTCAAATCTGAGAGTATTTATAGTTACTAGAGACATCTCCCAGATAGATGAATTCATTTTCTATAGATTCCCAAAGCTTAGTTATTATGCAAAGCAGATTTATTTCCAAGTTTCATGAGTATTTGAAACAATACTAGGCACTTAATCATTCTCCACTTATGATCTCATATCTAGCTTTGAAGACCACATACAAACAGGCTGTTGCTGTGTTAATGTTAGGTACTAAGAACATGTGTTGCTCTCCACTGCCGGTTTTCTTTGGTGATTTATAATGGTTCCATCCTTCTATCATTCTCCTAAATGAAGGTTCTGCCATTATTGTTAAAGTGATGTGATGGTTTACTGAGAAGATTTTGCATATATTTCTTTAATTTACATATCAAATGCTAAAATTAGTTTTTCATTACTGAAGAAGAAAGTTATAACCTCGTGAGAATTTTTCGGCAATCATTTTTTTTCTCTTCTGTAAATTAAGGCTATGATGTAAACATCTCAACACAAGCATGTTTATAGTATGAAGACAGATGGGTTTCTTTTTTAAACTGCATGTCAAAATTTCTACCTGACACATAGCACTTCTGTGACTTCCTCTATAATTGTTATTTCTATTTTTTCTTTGTTGTTCTTAGTAATAAATATAGACATTGAGAAGATTCTACACCAGAGATCACTGCTTATGTTTTCTGCTATCTGGTCCAGATTTTCAGGGTCTGTTACAGCTTTGCTTAACAATGAGTGAGTACTAACAGTGAACATAGCAGATTGTAAAAATCCTGGATGGACTATGTGATGATTGATGTTGCTTGTCAACTTGATGAAGTTTAGAGATACCATAGAAACCGACCTCTGGGCATGTCCTTGTGAATTTCTAGATTGGATTAATAGAGTAAAAGAATCCATTCTAGATTTAGGTATCCTCATTTCGTGAACTGGAACACGGAATGACATAAAATGGGTAATTGGAGCTGAGCTGCAATGTTCAATCCTCTCTATTTTTTGCCTACAGATGTAATTGGACCAGCTACTTCATGCTCCTTCTCCATTATTTTGCTATTGTGAGGGTCTGTGTACTTGAATGTGAACCAGTGTAAACTTATGTTTCCTTAGATGCCTTTTTTCAGGTATTTTGTTGCTGCAATGAGAAAATAACTGATGTGTAATGAAATGAAAAGTTTTGAGGTAGAGGAATTAACAGTAGAAAAGAATGATGTTTAACAAAGACTAAGGGAAAATGGGGCAGAAAATTAGGCCTTATTTTAAGTGAAAATGAGTAAAAACCACTTAGTAGTATGTTTGTGTCACCAGTCCGAAACTGTGTCCCTAGAAAATACCAAAACCCATTGACTGACACTAGGGCCTAGGAGGAGTTGATACTAAAGGCTAGCTATAGACTTTCTGTTATAATCTATTTTTCTACAGTGCATGCTTCCCTGGGTTTTCTGCTCCACTCACAGAGGCATGGGCTTTACTTTTAGAAAAATCAATTGTTTTTTCTAACATTTCTGAAGAGAGAAGTACACACAAATTTTCATAAGATATCACAAGACCTAAGACATTAGAACTTCTAATATTTTTTGGATAGAAGCCTAATTATTTGGTATTTCCTTTAACAAACTTATTTATTTATTGCCTATCATCTATCCTGTCTTGGAGAAGGATATTTTACCTGGGAAAAAGCTGTTGTACATTCATGAATTCTAAACAGAGAACCAGAGATTTAATGACATGTGCCTTGTTCATTCTTCATGTACTGGTCCAGGCCAGTCACTTTCTGTAATTAACTTTTGTGATGATATCTACCTAAACCTTTACTTCTAATTTATAATTTCATTTTACTTTATTGTCAATATTCTTAATGTGTTGAACATAGTTCTTCGTTTTTATTCATATTAGTTCACTTGAACCCATGTAGTCCAAATTCTCTCATTTTTTGGAGGTTTTTCTGATAATATATTAGTTCCCCCTTTCTATATTCAGCTAATTCAGCATTGCTAAAACCAAAATTATGCCATGTACAAGGGGAGTGATTTATGAAGCTGACTTTCTATACAGATATTTCAGGTTGATATTAATTTGGTGATATTGGCTATCAATACTATATATAGAATATCTAACTTTATAATGTTGTCTTTGAAAAGATAGTTTGATTTTGAAATAGACATCTCCTTTCAAAAACGAAGGCTACTCAACCAGATGTGAGATAAGAGACATGAGAAAGTGATGGGAACTAACAAGTCTATTTTTTCAACTTTCTTTTTTATCCCATTCATCATTATCCATCCCATTCATCTCCCCATTCCTTCGTATCTGCCCTCTGCCCTTGCAACCCACTGACCTCCAATAAAATAAAATAAAATGTAAGAGAAAATTAAAAAATAAAAGAAAAATTTCGTCATGAAATCTATAGTGCGACATAGTATATCCTTGAGTTCATATGTCTTTACTTGCAAGTGTTCATTGCAAAGAGTCATTGATCTGATTTGAGGCCTCCATTTTCTGCTATATCAAAGATACTAGGCCCTCACTGGGGCTCCTCTTGGATATCCTCTTGTCTTATGTTATGGAGATCCGGCAGTTTTGGATCTGTGCCCCTTCACATGCTCCAGCAGATCATAGATTGGGTGGATGTTGGGGTGGTCCAACTCATAACCCTGGTTCTGGGCCTGGTATTTGCAGGGTTGGTCAGCCCACTACCTTTGCCCTGTCCTCACCACCAGCATGAGCTTGCCTGCATTGCCCAGGACAGTTCACCCTATGCAGCGATGAGCAAGGGGCTGGACCAGTTCTCCTGCTTTCATGTCCTCGGGGTAGTCTCACCCGCACCTCCACCATCAGGACCAGCTCTATTGTACTGCCCCGGTGAGGTGCTGGGGCCACGCTCCTGAGTGTTGCAGCTGGTAGGAAGGAGGCCAGGGCAGTCTTCCTGTTTTTATGACCTCAGGGTCAGTTCTCCCAGTTGTCACATGCAGCAAGGGACCTGGGAGGAGTGTCTCTCCCTCATCCATGCCACTATATGACAGATGAGGAGTGGGGCCAGCTCTCCCAAGCTGTTGTTAGTTCTGTTCATCAGCACCCCTGTCAACAGGGTCAGCTCTACTGTGGTGCCCAGGTGAGGTGCAGGGCCCACTCTCCCAAGTGGTAAGGGAGAAGATCAGCTCTCTCATCTGCTGCAGGTGGCAGAGTTGAGGATGGGAGGGCATCTTTCTCTTCTGCCAGAGACCAGCTCAGACCTGTCAAAGGGTTCTTGGGGGGAGGAGTGAGGAATGAGGAAGTGTTAGATAAAAACATAGACAGAGACAGAGAGAAAGACAGAGACACAGGATAGCTTTGGGAGAGCCTTGGGTCAATACCCAGCCACCTGAATTTATTCATAATGAGTCTTTTATAGATCAGCAAAGGGAGGCGTAAAAGACCTCCCCCTTCCAAGGTAGAGGTAAAAAGTACCAACAAGTGTAGACCCTTCAAAACACCTAGTAATCACTCCTTTGGCCAAATCATCCCACTACGTAGCCCTGCTGGGCAAAACAAGTTCAGACTTTTTGGTCCTGAGAAAAGCTTTACTAGGGAGTCTCTGTGGACCCCCACACCCTTGCCCTCACCAGCTGCTCAGCACCATCAGGGCCTGAGCCAGACAAGGAGACCCACTCAAGTCTAGGGCAATCCTCTTGGGTGCTGACTATTTTCAAAGTATACGAAGACACTACTTGTAGAATTATTGTGCCCCAATAGACAATTAAAACAGTTTAAAGCAATCTGACTTCANAGCAGTATAATACGTACAATGCTGCCTTGGTGACATCACCATGAACTATTTTAGCTACAGTTGCATAGCTGTGTCAAAGTTCCTGAGGGAAAGGTATTTTACCTTCGCTCATGGATTCAGAGCATTCAGTCCATGGCTTCCTGACCTCATGTAGTTGGACAGAACATCATGTTGGCAAGAATGCATAACAAAGGAGATTCTTATCTAATGTAGAAAAGGGACAGAGAGAGAAGATTCAAAAAGGGGACAGGGCAAGCTACTGTTTGCCACTTCCTGAAATGTCATCATAGTATGAATCCACAAAAAGATTAATCTGTTGAGTAAGTCAGGCTCATCATGATCTGATTCTCTGTAGAAATACCAGAGCTGTTCTACACCACTCCCTGCAAAAGTAATGAAATGCAAAATTTGTTTTCAATAATCCAATTAATTCATGCTAGATACAATAGGGCTGAGGTCTCTGATAACTTTGGTAATACATTTGAGAAGTGAAAACATACTTTTTTTTTTTTAACTTCAGTGTCAAATTACCGAAAGTGAAAGAAGTGAAAGCATTTCTATGTGAGAAGACAAAGGTGCATTCATGTAGAGGTTTTCATTAACCGAATCAGTTCAATATCATCACAAAGTTCTACTCAGTTTAATTCCCAAGGTAGCTGGTTTATTCTCTTTCCTAAAGAGAAAAGAAGGGCAGAGAGCATGAGAGATTCGGTTCATACAACTATTTCCCATTTTTT
>LZPO01056990.1:0-13312 GCA_001675575.1 Neotoma lepida
AGTCTATTATGATAGGGAACTTATGATGCAGGAGCTTGAGGCAGTTGGTCACACTGAATCTACAGTCAAGGCAAGAGACACATGATGCTGTTCTGCCTGCTTTCACCATTTATTCAGCCTTAGATCCCATTCCAACTAATGGTGCCTCCCACATTCAGGGTGGGGATTTCCACCTCAGTTAACCTAGAAAAATTTTCACAGACATACAATCCTGGAGCAGCCCCAATGCAGTTGAGAGTTCAAACAGAAGGTTAAGTGGAACTGTTTTCCTCTTCTGAGCTGCAGGCTGCTGAGGGTTGCAGGGATGGCCATGGAACAAAGATCCTGGGAGAGCCTACCAAGTATCCCATGAGCCTTTGCAAAGAAGATGAAGTTGGTTAACAGGCCACAGCTCAGTAAGACAAAGACACAAAAGCCTGCTTCCAAATTACAATTCTTCCACTTAGACAAGTAATGTAATTCCTCTTGTTTATAGGATGGGGAAGTGATAATACTCACCTGTCAAGAATGCAAAGTGATTGAGTGACATAACAAGCAATTAAACACCTGTTGTGTCTGTAAGGGACCCTGATAAAGTCAAGTCTCTTCCTGCTTATTTCTGTTCTTTATGGTTTTTTACATCACACCTTTCATCAATATTCCCTCCAGTCCTCCCAATTCATACCCAACCAGAAAAATGATTTTGAAGCTATCATTTCAGTCCTCAACTCAAATCAAGTATATTTTTTTTTGGCAGTGAAGGAAGATTTAATTAGAAAAGAGACATAGGATATGATCAAAATACATTGTATGCAAAAGTAAATTATAATAATAAAGTAAATTATAATAATAACAAATCAAGTACTTTTAGGAGATGTAGAAAATTCCCAGAAAGCTGTGGGCTTGAGGGAGATCACAAGAAGCTGAATAAATATCCAGGGCCAGAAAACCATGGAAGAATCACAGGAGAACACAAGGGGCCCATGCCTGAGATTCCACCATTCCAGTTCTGTACTTTAACTTGAAAATGGAGATTACTGCTAAAAGATAACATTCACAACAAAACATAAAGGAGTCTGTTGAAGGGCTGAGTAACGTCTTGAAGATATGGGCTTCTGAGAATCAGGTTACTAGCACGGAAAGGTTCAGAACACTAAGGACACCTAAGGATTATGTCCCATGTGAACAGAACTTTAAATCTGCTACCCTAACACATGGGAAGCCTTGGAAAACAGATGTCAAAAACTCTCATTAAACTGCCAAACACTTTCCCTGTATTTCCTCTCCATCAGAGCTGATTATCAAGATATATAGACCCATGCCCATGCCCATAAATACCTTGATAAGTTACTAGAAAAAGCAGAAAAATGTCTGACAGCTTAATGAGATTTGGGTGAAAGAAATTTCTGTATTTTAATGTTCTCTGGGCCATAGAAATAACTCATCAACATTTCTAAANCTCATTCAGCTCTGCCACATTTGGTAAAATATTTTCATAAATTCTAAAGAACACATATCTTGATGGGACACTAAAGAAATTGCAATGTGATACACTGACCAATTCACCCCACCTGTTCTGCTCAGTGTTCATGTATTTCTCTCCAACTGATGATTCTTNNGGGCTCCCATGCATGGCTCCCATTACTCAGTGCCAATAATGTTTCCTTCACACAGAGGATTGGTCTCATGCTATATTAAGATGACAGAAGGTGAAGACTGAAGAGATGGCTGAGGAGTTAAGAACTCTTACTGCCCTTGCAGTTTCCAGTACTCACATTGTGGTTTATAATCACCTGTAACTCCAATTCCAGGAGATCCAATACCCCTTCTGGCCTCAGAGGGCACTGCACATACATGGTGCATATATGTCTATATATATATATGTATATATATATACATATATATATGTATATATATACACTTATATACTAAAAACACTCATACACATAAAATAAAAACAAATCTCTAAAAATTTTTAAAGGTGACATTAGGTTGCCATAAAATTTTCATTTGAGGATAGCCTATGCAAAGTGTCTGATGACATGTGGATCAATTCATGAATGAGTAACAGATTTCTTGAAATTTTTCATTTTTTTCATTGAAAAAAAAACAATTTTCATTGAAAAGGACTTTTCAATGGAAGTACTAAAGTAGACAAATTTTTCTAGTCAGAANATAGGCAAATCAATTGGGAGAAAACTTTTAGAGGAATGCATTTGATGAGAGGAGTATATATTATGATAACGGTATTCCAAATACCAACATTTTAGATTTTAAGAGGAAANAAAGATGTTCTTTCTGTAAATATTAGCAGAGTGTCATAATTGTCCCTGAGTTTAAGAAGTTTGAGAAGTACAAAGAGCAGCTAGCAATGTGGGCCTGGTACATGCTCATGGTAAACCTCTTCCTCACATATTTGGGCATTTGCTGCAATTGTTAGTTGAACCAAGCACTATAATATTCTATGAGAAGCACAGAGTGAAGAATGCTTCCAGCTCACTTAGCCTTTGAACTTCAGAGCTGTGACCTCTCAGTAGATTTCAAATCCCATGATCTTCTTGGATCAATCATGATAGTAGCACATCTTGACAATGGGACAAGAAAGCAGTGAGAGTGTGCAAGACATCCGCCATGAGTTAGAGCAGTGGAATAATGATGACAACAATTAGTCATTTAACATTTTAAAGTTAGTATGATCTAATATGCAGAAGGCACTGGGAGTTGTTCCCAGACTAATAGAGAAATTGAGTCATCAAGAAGTTAAACGACTAATCCAAGGATACACAGCTAGTAATTGAATAAGTGAACACTTTAATCCAAGAGTCTGGATCCAAAGCCCACACTTTGGNCCTTTATATTATGATTGAAGGGGAATTGAATAGCATGAACAGCTCTTCTCACACATTAGGGGTCCTTGTGATATCTNTGATATCCTGGGAAATCAAAGGAACACTTCTCAGAAAATGTGAGGCTTGAATGAAGAAGTTAGTGAATTCCTTTCCAGGACTGAGATGACCTTGTTTACTGCATTTTCCCATAAGAAACTGAGGTGGACCATGGGAAAAACTACAGCTACTGCTGTTACAATCTATCACATAGCTCAGATCTCACTAGATTTTCTTTNTGTCTCAGCTCTTGGACTTATGGACCAGTTAGTCAACCAAGTAAAAAAAAATTATTCGGTATACTTATTTGTCTTTAAAATTTCCCTGACTCCACAAAACAAACTTTCAGTTGGTAGGATGAAGCCATCAGTAATGATACAGCCAATGCTGTTAACCTAGTGGAAATGAGAGACACAGTAAAGCCAAAGCAAGTAGGATGATGCCAGTTTTATTCCTTTTATTTAGCCCAGAACTATGGATAGCAATATTCCCAGTGATGTTTGCTGAAGATGATGGATAGAGATGTTAGCTACAGAAACATGAAAAAGTGGCTTTACATGGGGAGAGTTGGATTGTGGCAGAGTAGTGTAGATGGAAGTTTGCTGAAAGCGTTGTGGGAAACATCCTTTGGGTGGGATACTTACATGAAGAGATGATTTATTAGTCCTGGAAGGGTGTATGGGAGACGGGAAGTGAGAGGTTATGAGAGAGTAACCCTCCTATTGTGGTGGGTGGGAGAATTCCTGCAAGTGTATGTTAGCTTTGCTGCATGGTGAAGGGCTTGGGACTTCCTGGGTCTGAACTGTCCAACATGGTAGGTGCTAGTCACATATGTCCATCAAGTACTAGAGATATTATTAGTCTGAATTACAAAATTCTCTAAATGTAAATGCAAACTTTCTTTCAGAGACTTCATGTAAAGCAATGAATAAAAAATTATTTCAATGGCTTTCACCTGATTATATATCAGATTACCATCAAAAATCATACATTGAATTAAATGCAAGGTAAAAAGTTTCAGGTCCATCTATGGTTTTCATGTGTATCTTCTGTCATGTTTCCACTGAGTGGTGCTTCTTGTGTCTCATCAATGAGTAGGACACATCCAAATGGAGAAAGTGGTCACTAATGGCTTGGTGTGAAAGTGGATGAAACTAATAATTTAGATGGAGAGGCTCACTGGATGTCAAAGTTCATCCTGCAGCACTGTTCTCTAACTCGGGGAAAACCCCTTTGGAAGGTAAGGANGTCAGTTGGTTACATGGAGGGCAGGGGTCTGAAGGGCGTCTGGGAGCAGCAATCTCTGAGGAGTGAACTGGTAATTAAGTCCAGGAAGGAGACAAATGCTTTGAGCACTAAGAGGCTCAAATTTTGTATACAGCAAACTGCTCCATGAAACTAGAGCAAACTGATGTCTGCTTAAACTTGTCTTCCAATCTCTTTTGCTTCCCTTGTTAAATTTTTCTTTTTAACTTAATTGCACCTCATGTTTATCCTGAGAACACAGAGAAATTTTGCACAAGTTTCAGCCAGGCTTTGAAAGGCAATATGGCAGGACTCCAAAACATAAAAATGCTGAAAGCTCACTGATAGCAGGGACTATGTCTTTAATTTCCTAAGCCTCTTGCACCAGCGTAGTACCCNCAACATGATGAGGANACAAAATAGATTTGAATAGTGACTTAATAACTCACAGAGTGAGTTCAGTCAGTTGGCCCTCCGAGGACTTTCACTTACAAAGATTGAGTGACACACTTCAGTGCAGACTTGAACTCTCACATATAGTGAAGGACACCATCTAATAAAACCANAGATAAAGCTCCCATCACTGGAAAGCTCTGGAGGCCAAGGGCTAAGGCAATACATGTATTGTCATTGCAATCTATGCCAAAGAATTAACTGTGGTGACCTGTGTAAAATCATCTCATTTTACATGTGAGGAAAGCGGTGTCAAGAGACCAGAGAATCCACTGAAATATGGACAGTTGGCGAGCATAAAACTGAGATTTGAACTTAGACAGTCTGTCTCCAAAGCCCATTCTCCAAGTCCTTAGGCTATTATTATATTTCAATCAGTGATATCTTTAAATTGAAATATAATACCCAATGTCTCCTGTGAGCCTTTGCTAGGTTTATGATCCAGTTTGTATACACGCATATTATTATTTTTCCTCTTGCTATAATGTAATGCCAGAAAGAAGGCAAGTTAAGGCAGAAAGGATTTANTCTGTCTTACAGTTTGAGAGACTACAGTCCACCCTAGTGCTGATGGCATGGGGGCAGAAAAGTGAGATTGGTTGCTTAAATCTAGGTGGGTCAGAAGAAAACAGGTGAACGGCAATGTTNCTCTCATTGTGTCCTTTTCCCCANNGGCCCTCAAGTTCATAGAACNTGGCCATTCCTTTCTGAACAAGACTATACTCCCCTACTCCCCAGTTAAACCTCTCCAGTAACACCCTTATGGACATATCCAAAGCTGTACTTCCATAATGCCTTAGGTGTTTATTGATCCAATTAAGTTTCTAATCAAAGTTAATTTTCACAACATGTGACTACATATGTGTGCATCATGAAAACAAAAGCATATCTTTCTTATTTATTTTCTATTTCTAATAAGAAATNTATATTGATTAGGATCAGAGATTTGGACCTTGTAATTAAATNACAGGGTTGGAGAAATCACTCAGTGGAAGAGCACTAGTGTATCCAAGTTTGGTTCCAAGCACCCATATAGAGGATCAAAACCATCTGTAGTTCCAGTCCTAGAGGATACAACACCTTCTTCTGTCCTCTGTAGGCACCAGGCACACACTTGGTGCAGACACATATGTGCAGAAGAAATACATAAAAAATAAAATAAATAGGGATTTAAAAGTCTTTTAAAATATTAATCATATTATCAATTTTCTTTAATTATAGTACAAACTNGTCAACATATTTGCATATGTAATAGTGAGGTTGCTCTTTTGGATTAATTTTGAATGTTGTGCTACTGCTATATACCAATATGCACATATGTAACACTTCTTTAGAAAATTGCCAGGCATGATAAAAATAAAATACTANCCTTTGATTTTAAATTTAAAATCATTTTTCTTATTTTATACAAATCTATTTCTTGCAACACTATGCATATGTAAATATGTGTATCTTATATAAATATATATTTACATACAAAATATATATTCATATATCACTACATATAATTCTATATGTGATGAATACATACACACACCTACAACTATGACAACTTAAACATTAAACAAGAGGAATATTGAAACAAATTAGAATAATTACAGATCACAGCACATTGTAGACTGTTACATGTATATGTACAAAGAAATTAGTGTTGAGCACAAAAAAAGCCATGATAAAATTCCCAATAAAAAGTGGAAAATAGCTATATTTGTTTCTTTTTAACTTTTATTGACTCTTTGTGGATTTCACATCATGCATTCCAATCCTACTTATCTCCTCATGTCCTTGAATATGCCTTCTGTCCTTGCAACACCCCACCCCCAATCAAAACCTAATTTAAAAGAAAAACAAAAACCCAAACCAAACAAAGAAACAAAGCAGAACAAAAAACAAAAGCAAAAACAAAAACAAAAGAAGAGAAAAAAAAAAGAGAAGACTACGAATCTTGTCGAAGCCGTAGTATGGCCCATTGAGTCACACAGTCTAATCTTAAGTCTGTCCGTGTTTACCTGCAGATGTTCATTGCCTTAAGTCATTGATCTGGCTCCAGGCTTCTAGTTTCTGCTACATCCCNGATAATGGACTCTCACTGGGGCTCCTCATGGATACCCTGTTATTGTCCTGTGCAATGGAGATTCTGTTGTTTTGGATTTGTAGGTTCATCCCTTTCACAAGTTCCAACAGTTCATAGATTTGATGGATGCTGGGATGGGCCAACACATAGCCCCCTGGATCTGGGCCTGGGTNGTAGCTGGGTTAGTCAACTTGCTAGCTTTCCTTCATCAACACTACCCGGAGGTGGTGATGAGGCAGTTCAGCAAGCCTCAGCTAGCTCACCCAATGCAGCCTACACCAAGGAGTAGGGNCCAGTTCCCCTGTTCTCAGGCCCTCAGATCCCGGTCCCCCTCACTCTTATCACCAAGGCCAGCTCTATTATTTTGCCCAGGTGAAATGCAGAGCTCTATCTCCCGATTTCTGTAGGGAGCATAAGAGGGATGGGGGGAGGGGTCAGCTCTCCTGTTCTCATGCCCTCAGGACTGTCTCACCTGCACCCTGACAACAGGGTCAGCTCTNGTGTGCTTCTCAGGTGCCCTGCACGCCTNTGGCGAGGGATGGCGCCATCTTTCCCAAGCCCAGAGGCAAGCTTTCCTCTGAAAGATAGGGTCAGCTTGCCTGCAATGTCNAGCAAGGGGCAGGACCAGCCATCTTAGGGCTAGTGAAAGGTGGGCCGGCATAGCACAGTATGGTTCCAATGACCCAGTCCTAATACTGGCCATGGACATCACCACAGCTCCAATGGCATGGGCCATTCAGATTAGCATGAGCTGGTGGCAACATGGCCCCTGGGCACCAATATAGTCACAGGTGGCTGGCCCGAGCCTGGGCATATTATTACTGTTTTGCCCAGGCAAGGTGNAGGGCCCTTTCTCCCTATTTCTGCAGGAGGAAGAAGAGNGTGGGTGGTTNGGGTCAGCTCTCCTGCTCTCATACCCTCAGGGCTGTATTCAAATTGTCTAGCATGTGTAGTGTATATGCAGAGGTAGGATATGAACAAAAATAGTAACTATCTATTGGAACAATATTAGAAGTCTGTTCTCTATAATTTCATGCTTTACAGATTTTCTAACTACAAACATCTGTAGTTATTTTATACACATATGTAGATAAGTTTACATATGTTTATGTGGACATAGTACCTACCTGTATAGACCACTCAAAAAATGTGACAGCTGCTGGACACAGTGGCACACACCTTTGATCCTAGCACTTGTGAGGCAGAAACAGAAACTCTGTGAGTTCCAGGTCAGCCTGTTCTACACAGTGAGTTTCAGGTCAGCAAAGACTACACAGTGAGACCCTGCCTCAAAATAAAATAAAATAAAAGTTAAACTGAAATTTCCTGAAGAAGGAAAAAGGCCAAGCCATCAAAAGAATATCCCCAGTGAAGGAGAAACATTGCCTCCAGAGGCCTTCTTGAGCCAGGTTCAGAATATTCTAGAGTCTGACAGATAACAAAGTGAGTAAGATGTAGAAGCTGAGAGTTGCGGAGAGACATGAAAAGAAGATGCAGAGACAGGCAGATGTCAGACCGTGGAAGAGTCATGGAAATGTCAGGGACCAATGGGGCACTTGTCNTTCAACATATTGTTTCTGGTATTAATATTTAGCAGACTTACTTGAAGCACTAAACATTAACTTGCCTATGGTTAATCTCATCTTTCCTCTGAGATGTCTAATGATCACCCTATGGTGGATGTGTTGTCTAACATGGATCCAGTGATACACTTTGGATATATTCTAGCACCAATTACAGTCATGGGTCATCTCTATAGCAAAAGAGAGGGGGAAAGGATAAAACCTGCTAAGGACAAATGCAGTTAAACCAGAATAGCCCTACTGCCCTCTCTTATTTCCATTACCTCCCCCCCCCGTTTCTGTTCTCTTCCTTCCCTCCATCTGTTATACCACAAGAATATGACAATGAAGTTTGATTGGCAGGTTGCCCATTGTGTGTTGTGGATTTCTCTGAAAATGAACAGATTTGGTCTGTGTTTATAGCTGGGTTCAAGAACACAGTACTGGGAGACCCAAACCCAAAGTAAGATAAAGATGGATCTTACCCCACCCCCAATACAAGACATATAACATCTGTGCAAGACAGCAGATTAGAGATGTAGCTCAGAATGAAGCTTGAGGTGAGGAGGGCAGAATTGTGTGTGAGAACAGTTACTATTGATGTCTGGGCCCGCTGTAAAGTAAAGCTGTAAACCACATCCTGAGATGGCCAAGTGCTGGTATAAAGTCTGCAGACTCCAAGAAAGCAGCCAGAGGACAAAGAGAAGGGGTTCCGGGATC
Source organism: Neotoma lepida (assembly GCA_001675575.1). Taxonomy (NCBI): domain Eukaryota; kingdom Metazoa; phylum Chordata; class Mammalia; order Rodentia; family Cricetidae; genus Neotoma; species Neotoma lepida. The sequence continues at coordinate 8,919 of LZPO01056990.1, forward strand.
CCAAGCCCATGTCACAGAACTGGAAAAGTGGACCAGAATGATAGGAGGAGTGGAGTTATGATAGATGTCTAGACATTATATTTGAATGGCAGGAGAACTCATCCCACTTCCATACACACTCATGGGCCAATGGTATCCATGATGTGGCCTGGCTTGCATGAGAAGGGGATTCACCCTTAGGAGAACCAAGTGTACAATGCATCCATGGAGCAAAGGGAATTGTGAAGAATGGGCCTGGGACGTTTTTAGTATGCTGTGGTGCCCTTAAGATTTTCATTCAGCGGTGTGAGTAGATGATGTCCTGGAAATATTTATTGGCTTGAACTAGCCAAAAAGTCAAAAAAAGAGAAGTGAGACAGTTTGTTTGAGGTTGCAAAGCAGTCTATGGAGTCTCAGGGGCCTCAGAAGTCATTTCTGAGTGAGAGAAACTCAGCAGGGCAGAACCCTGAGCATTTCCTGCACAACCCAGCCCACTTTGCTCAGTACAAGGGGAAGGACATACATGGAAGAAGGATTCTGAAGGGAAAGGTTACTTCAAAACCATTAAACCATTGCTTTATGAAAGGGAGTACAGGTTTCCCTCTGGTTAACCAGTTTAAGGCCAGATACTTAGAAACTGAAAATAAAGGAAGACAAGATTCCCTGGGAGAAGTCTCTGATGCAGCCCAACGACAGATAACCCATGTTTGGGAAGGACAGTGTCCACTCAAGAAGAGTCCCCTTAATCAGTTAGCAGCTGGAAAGTCGGGCCCACCTTGGTAAACAAACAATATCTGCTATGGTATTGTCAAAGAAATCTCACTACAATCTACCCATTTCCTTGTCTTCAGACACGANGTTTTGTATGCCCTCTCTCTGCTCCTGACATTTATAAGGTGATATTCTTTTCTGGCAATTGTTCACAGNCCATATTTGACTGGAAGCTTCTGAGAGCCTTAGANTGTTCTTGGGGCAAGCTCTCTACTTGGCTTGTCTTCTTTGCCTTTGGCTCTGTAATGTTTCCATTAAGAATTTCCAGACATATGGAGAGGAACTCTCTGACTTGACTGCTATTTATATGGCTAATGAGGAATAGGAGTGTCAAGCTTTTCAAGTACTAGATGACATCCCCTGATTCCAGACTCACTTTACTGAAACACAACTTCAGTGATTCATTTATGACTATAAGATTCACAGTAATGCAGGGAAAACAAAATAAACCTGTAGTTAGTATTTTGGTAAACTTCCTTCACTTGTGTGCTTAAGATTACACACACATACACACACACACACACACACACACACACACAGGCAATATAACAGTTCTGGACTTTTCATTTTTATTTTAGATTTAAGTGACAAATAAATTGTCAGATGGTACCTCATCATCATGCTCTCCCATCTTCTTAAAAATATGAATTGCTTGAGGGGGTAGTGTTATAATTTTAGAACAGAAAATACATGCCAGATGTCTCTTATATGAAGCTGTCCTACCCAGAAGTATATCCCTTATATTATGTCTTATCATTAGGATGTGTTCTAAATATTACTGCCAAGCCAATGGAATGATGGGTCTGAACCCTCACTTATACTTAACTCATGGCGTGTTGCTTTGTCTTCGTGTCTTGTACTCCTATTCCCATTGATGTAAAGGAAGCACCAATTAGATAACACTCCATTATTAGAGAACCAGACACAAGTTAGAGGATGCAGGGTCNGCCTTCTTGCCCAGAAACAATATGAAGTCTGTCTGCTGAGGGTCACTGGGCCCCCTTCATGCTTTGCTTTTGACGTTTGCCAGCTCACCCTATAAACATGTCTCAGGCTGCTGTGTTCAGTGTGTTTATTCAGATGATATTGTCCAGGGTAGGGCAAAGGAAAATTGAGCTTGACCCTGGAGATGANTACAAGAGAAAAAGAGAAGCAAAAAACTGGTAAAGTGGAGAAAACAGGAAACAGGTTAGCAAGAAGAGTCAGAGCNCTCAAAGGCAGGAAGCGGGTTTCTGAGCGCTCTAATCTCCCCTGTGCAGCTGGTGTGCTGTGATTGAGACAGAGCCACTATCCGTCCCTGCCTCCTGGGATCACCTGTAAACTGGACACATCTCCTCCTTCAATAGGAATAAACGTGGTATACTCCTGTCCTTCTGAATGTTGGCCCCTTTATGTGCTTGCAGTTTCAATTTCAATATCATTTCTTATTCTCTAATTGACCACACTAAAGGGATGTGTCCCCAAACTCCCATCGGGCTCTATTTTCATTTTCTGCATAGATCTTATCTGTCAGTGTGATGATTTCATCTTTATCAATATTAATTGTATTTTAGTTATGGCCTCTCTCTTAAGCCCACAGTCTGAGTGTGCCATGGAAGTGGAACTCACTGCCTTTGTCACTGCACTATTTATACACACAAGTCCTACAATAGATGCCCAAAGCCTATTGGTGAACTCTGTCAATCACCGAAGCAGTGAAGATTGCCTGATGCAGTAGATGCCCGTGAAAGGAAAACTAGGCTCAATATTTCTTTTCCTTGAAGATTCATCCATTTCGAGTGGGGACTTTGATACATGATCAGATGTGAACTTAATGTAGTGATAACTAATAAATACAAGATAAGGTGTGTGGATGTCACAAATTGTAGGGGTAGTTATTTGTGCTTCACCCCTGAAGCACCGCCCCAGTAGGCAGCAGGTAACTGCTATGTAAGTGCTCCCGCCCAGGGCGTGGGCAAGACAGGGACCCCTTAAGACCAGAGATGCGTACATGCTTGCTCTCTCTTGACTACCTCGTGATCCTGGATACTGGATGCTGGAGCACAGACCAAGTCAGAGTTCTCCAGAGAACTGAGTTGGACTGTGCCTCACCTCTCCTGGATCCTGTAACCAACACCTTTGCTGGTTGTAAGTCGCCCCAAAATAAATCTCTTTTGACTTTCAGATAAACTACATGGAATTGCCTCATTAATTGCTTCATAAATGCCATCTATTATTTCTATTACAATGAGTTCTTGGAAATGCTTTTAATGTCACATTTTTNAATTTCAAGAAATTAGGATCTTCCAACCATTTTGGACAATACTCTTAACACATCCATGAAATGGGGAGCATGCCATGGGATAAATTAAGGGAGCTGTTGCAATTCCTGTACAGGCTGACCCAGGGCNTCTTCCCATTCTTGTCTAAATATAAAATGAACAGTTATCCTTATGAAGTAACATTTCTTCCCATTCCCCCGTTAGGATCAGGGTTGTTTGTAACTATCACAGGAGAGGAAGCTGTTACTGAGCCAAGAGGAAATTTGGGGAGGAAGTGTGATTGGGAACATTATTCCGAAGGGTGAATGGAGGAGGAAAGAAACAGAAGAGGAAAAATTAGAAATTGGAAATGAAGTCACTCCAGTCTCTCACTTCCCAGAGGAAGCAGGCCCTGACAGGATTGTGTACACTGATGAATGTGATGTTAACAGGGCCTTCCAGCAAAGTGGAGGTCCTAGTACTCAGGTCTGGAGTCTTCTGCTTNGGACTCTTCATCTGGAAAATGGGAGTAGCAAGTNAACTTGCTTTCAAATGGCAAACAGGAGAAGAAAGGATGCACAAATACAGTCTCTCCAGCCTGTCCCTCCCTCCCTGCCAACAAGACTAGCAGCCACAGAAGGAATCAGGCAATGGTTCGACTCACATACAGAAACCAAGAGGAACACATCATGAATTTGAACATTAGGTGTGACATTAGAAATCGCCTAATCTCTCTTCATACCATCCCCTGAGACTATGATTCTTTTTAGGGTGACTGTTTCCAATGCTCACTTCAGTAAACCCACTCTGGAATACAGCTAACTTTCTCCTGGATTATTGCAGACCTTAGAAACAAATAGAAGATTACATTGGCAGTTGTACAAATGCTCCTGAAAGAAGGAGACTAGGAGAGAGAAGGTCACTGAATTCAAATATTTCACAAGCATTTGAGAAAAAGAAGGGTCGGCTTTATGCAGCATAACCATATGAGCTTGGCTTTAATGGGCAGGAAATAACAGCTACACCGAATTGCATTTTCAAAAGATGAAAGGATCTTCCAACGCATCAATCCAGTGGTGTGAAATAGCACTCTTGCTTGGCAGTGAGTTTTCCATGGAGGAAGATATAAGATAGAAGAGGATTGTGGAGCTCTGTACCTGGAATGATAGATTCCTAACAGCGCATCTCTGAAGCCTAAGTTGGGGAATTGTTTTCCCTATTAATTCTTGGTTATTGTTATCCTTTTCAGCATTTTCAACTGATATATAAAAACAGAAAAGTCTTCATGTTACTGGGTTAGCATGTGGTCACTGACACTCATGTAAGTTGTGTGATGTTCAAGTCAGGTTGAGCATGACTGCCTTCTCACTGCTTCTTATGTTACCTCTAAGCAGAGCAGAGGTA
>LZPO01056992.1:0-13288 GCA_001675575.1 Neotoma lepida
CTTCTGATTTTGTGGATTTGATTAGTTCTCCCTTCAAAAGATGCAACTTAGAGCCAAATTAACCAGTTTAAAAATTGAATAAATATTAAAAATTAAGTGAAATTATGAGTGAACTCACATTTTAATTTTGGATGTATTTCTTGGATGTGTTTTTGATTTTCTTTACTTATACCACTTGTTCTTTTTATATTTTATTTATTTTTATTTTATTTATGAGGTTTTTGTGATTATAATATAATCACAGCATTTCTCCTTTCACTTTCTTCCCTTCAGGCTGTCCCATATGCCTCTCCTTGCTCTCTATAAAATCAATGGAATCTTTTTATCATTATTTGTTTATATTACTAGATACGTAAATACAATGTGTTCAGTCTCTATAATGTTTTTGCTTTGTCTTTCTCAGTGATGATTATTTAGGTTTGGACAACCTATTGTGTGCTCTTCCCTGAAAAAGACTATTTCTTCTGCTATCAGTATTCCTCATTTGTCTATAATTCTTTGTGTAGGGTGGAGGATAAATATTTTGACTGCACCTAAATCTGTGTACCATGTGCATGTAATGCAGGAAGAGAGCACTGGATCTCCTAGAATGTGGGGTATAGATGATTGTGAGCTATGAGTGGGTTCTGAGAATCAAACCCAGGTTCTTTGGAAATATAATAATCATTCATAACCACTGATCTATGTAGTGCCATTTGCTCTGCCCATGGCCCTGGGCTATATGGCCCAAAGGAGGTGGTGCTTGCTGCCAAGGTATGTGCCCTCTGGTAAAGAGTAGGAGGAGAGAGACAGCCCCTTTTCTCCCAGCTCCTGACTGTGAGATGGATTTGCTTCTGGTCCGATCAAAGGATGACTTCTACTGTCTACTCTTTCTGTAGTTGTGCGTGTATTTCCTCAATTGATATCTTAATAAATTGTGTTACCCTTCTGATAGTTTCACGTGGATTTATCATAAAAACAGGCGCCCAAAATGGGGCATGAACCCACAACCCTGAGATTAAGAGTCTCATGTTCTACTGACCGAGCTAGCCAGGTTCAAGATAGTGGGGGTACCCAGGAGAGTCATGTTTACCCTGCCAACTCTGGGGTCCATGCTGCCATCAGGGTAGCTTGCAGAGTTCCCTACACATCTTCTTAAAGAAGATTCTTTTATAATTGAAGTGCCAAGTAGTGTTTAGGAGGTGCGTTGTGGTTTATGAATGAGGAGGGCTGTCCAGGTTATAGTCAAAGGCAAGCTATCTAAGATTTGTGATCTGGATTTTAGTGGGTACATTGGCTATTTTAATGATATTGTTGGAGACTGTTCAGAGAAAGGAAATATGGTTTCTATGTAGGCAAACTTCATTGCAGTTTTGAAAATTGTGTCAACTATTTTGACTAAGCCACTAAGAAATATATTAAAAAAAATGCTCACAGGAAGGAAATGAAGGGCCCCTTTTTCCCTATAGACTCTAAAACTTCTTTAGAGCTGGCTTTTTATATGGTCTCAGAATGTCCAGAAAGTTACAAAAGGACTAAATCTTAAGAAAAGACACAAAGTAAGTGTCTTAGGGTTTCTATTGCTTTAGTGAGACCCCACGACCGTTATCATAATGGTGCGACATGGCAGCATGTTGACAGATATGTGCTGTAGAAGCAGCTTAGAAATTTACAACTTATAGGCAACAGGAAAATAGTCTGTGAGACTGCGAATAGCTTGAGTATAGAAGATCTCAAAGCCCACTCCCACAGTGACACACTTCATCCAACTAGGCCACACGTATTCTAATAAGGCCACATCTCCTAATAGTGCCATGCTCTTTGTGGGCCAATTTCTCTCAATCCACAACAGTAAGGATTGTGGATTCAAAAATAACATTATAATAAGAGTAAGCAGTAAAATATATCCAGAGCTTTTGAGTAAGTTTCTTTGATCTAGAGCTGTGAATTAATACAATTATTTGTGAATATAAGCTGTAATACTTACTTTTCTGTAACTGTAGTAAAACACCATGATCAAGGCAATTTATAAAAGAAAGATTATTAGGGCTTTTCATTCCAGAGGGATAAGAGTCTGTTATGGTGAGGGAGGAATGACAGTAAGGACAAGACATGGGTGCTGAGAGTTCACATCCTGTACTGTAAGCAGAAGCACAGAGAGTCAACTGGGAGTAGGATGAAGTTTTAGCACTCCAAGANTATCTCCAGTGACAATTGCCTTGTCTACCAATGCCTTTTCATCTACTCTTCTGCACACAGCATCATCAACTGGGAACCAAGTGTTCAAGCGCCCAGTCTATGGGGCATTTCTCATCAATCCTCCACAGAAGGCTAAGAAATGCAAATGGGCATACAAATGAATTGATGACTGGAATAATGTGACTAAAATGTAGATATTGAAATTTATTAAAAATACAAATGAAAAGCTTCAAGGGACAAGATATTTTCTAGCCCTTCCTGGATCAACACTGAGGCATTTGAGCTTCACAGTTAAACTATCATAATGAGGCACACTAAAATTAATCACTTGCACAATGATCCATTTTTTAAAAAGTTTTGGGTTGGTAATACAAGTTAGGCTAGAAAGTGACTTAAGTAGAAACAAAGGGCTATAATAACTATTAAGAAAACTACTCATTGACTTTCTAATTTTCTGTGATATAAATTTTAACATTTATTTCTCAAATATGTCTGAATATAGATCTGCATTACAAAAACATTATGAACTGAAAAGGATTATTTTGGGCCATTTCCTTACCTAGTTTCTTGCTTTCATCCCTTTGGTATGCCTCAGCAAATATAGCTATATTTTTCCTATAATTTCATTTAAGAATACCAAATTCCTTTATTTATTTTGTAACATAGTGTATAAATAGCATGCAATACATAATGTTGTTAAATTAACAGCATTCTATCTTAGGATAATGAATAGAAAACCTCCATATGATTATATAGTCAATATTGTCATTTCACAGTGCAGGAATCAAAGAGAGTGAGCACAATTTCCTCAGTTTCTATCAACATTATCAAGCTACAAAGTAACACAGATACAGTCAAATTTATGAATTGTGTAAGTAAAGAACATAGTTATCTATTATGGACCTGCACACTGGAGTTCGGTTACTTACAGCTGAAGATACGGTCTTGTTTTCTTTCTTCTTCTTCTTCTTCTTCTTTTTTTTTTTGAGAATTTCATGTGTGAGTACTATATTTACATCCTAGATGCCAAGTACAGGGAAATCTGAGAATACACACCTGTTTGTTAGCCAGATTTTTTTCTACAGAAATGTTAATATTAAATGGTAATTAAAATCTAAGGAAAAAATGCTAGAGGCTGGCATACAATAATAGTAAAGTATTGTAAAATACATATAAATTCTACTTGTGATTTGATGGCCTGATTCCATGTAACTGCAATGAACTTGGCTGAGAAAATAATTTTGCTCATAAGGACAAAAGGCTGGCACTTGCTGTTTGAGCTCAATCTCTGCAGTGTCCCTACTAAATAATTCAACATCCATATTTCTGGTCTCGTTTAATCCTGTAAGAAGATCTATGAGTTTTCTGGACATTTACAGCTCAGCATGGTATCAGGAAGGTGACATGGCTTTCCAATCCATAGTTTGTTTTTTCACTGTTGGACTAAGCTCAGATGTACAGCTTGAAATGTGTTTCCCTCTGGCATCAGCAAGTGATGATCCTTGTTCCCAGAGAGCATCTGATTGTCATATTGTGCAGGAGAACTCATATATATTTTGGCCTTTTGAAGCATGAAGGCTTTATTTTCATCCAGTCTTTTCAACCTTTGTTGGTGGACTCAGACTTCTCAAGCATTTCCTATGCTATACACACTGTCATGGTCTAATACAGAAGAGCAGAAGAGTGAATGCTTGGATGTGGCTTTGGAGGAGAGATACTTTTAACAGTGTGAGGGATGAGGGAAATTTGCAGGGAGAAACTTGTCCCTTGACAGGAAAGTGCTAAGACCCTAGAGATACCTGTGGGAAAGAAGCAAAGAAGAGTCAGATGGTAAGCTCTGGACTAAGATGAAATATGTGTATTTCCTCTACACCGAAAAGTAAGCAAAAATCATGATTTATTTGATGAGTTCCTCTACTGATTGGAGGAGAACTTTATTAATCAAGTATAGATTACTCAGTGAGTAATCTCTTTTTTTACTCTACTTCTACCCCTCAACTAAGATTCTTCTGCAGAATGGACAGTATTCTTTGGAAAGAAAAACAAATGATTCTACTGTTACCTTAGCTAGGAAAAGATTATCAAATAAATAGAAGGAAAAAAATTTACCATATCAACACTCAGATATTCTTCCACTCCTTCCATTATTTTTTCCTTTCCTCATTTGTCAAAACTGTCAACAATCTGCTTCATTGAAAATCATAAAATAATATGGTTTTTAGTGTGCAAAGCTTATAATAAAATGTCCAACTATTCTAACACATGCCTGATATGTTAAAACAATTTATCAAGCATGTGGCTAATCTGCTGCAGGTCATTTGTCTGTTTGCCTTTGGTTTATCACTGCATTTACCCACTTGTGCTAGGAGTAATAAAATATTATTTTGTTTATCATTATTTTACAAAATAGATCCATACTATATTAAAACATGAATAGAACATGGAAGCAATTTTTTTTGTTTTTTCCCCTTCCTGTGTATTAAAGGTCAACACATAAAAAGGAATACAACTTTTCATACAATAGGTATTTGTCAAATTTAATCAATATACCATTAAAAGAATCAAAATAGACTAAATAAAATTATAAAACTAGTTCAAAATTTTCATCTTATGCTTGAATAAGTTATCCTGTCAAGTAAAATATTTACCATGAAGATATTTTATGAAATAAATGTATGTGCATTTATTCATATATTCAAAACATAAAATTTTAATTTTGCCACCAGAAGGAATTTCAGATTAAAGAGTGTATCTTAATCTAAAATCCACACATATGTGGTTTTTATTTCCATGTTACTGAAAAGTTCTAATGATCATAGAAGTCATAAATAGAGCAATAAAATGAAAGATAAACAAGGCATGTCAAAGCTTCCTAGGACATAGCCTTTGGAGTTGTACAACTGTTTCGAATTCCATAATAGGGAAACATTGCATCTTCTCAGCAGATATTATGTTTAATAGTTCTGAGTCTGGTTTTCCTAGACTGTAATGTTCCCATTCATATATTTTTTTCATAAAAATAGAGCCCTGCTTGAAATCTTTCCTTGTATTTAGGAATTAGTACCTCTGACCAACAAGAAAATATTTCTAATAAAATTAAAATTGATAATGATGAAAATTATTTCAAAACATATAAGATCCTTATTGTGTTTGAAATTAATTTCAATGATTCTTAATATTTATTGCTTTCTGTCTGAAGCTTAACATATTTTCCTATTTGAGGACTCCTAGTCAGCTGCCTCTATGACTCCCTTATGCTTTGATTCATAGCATAGATACAACGGCCATAGTAGTGTTAAAGCTAGCAATAAGGTCCCTTGGTTGTCTGTAATAACTGCTGCCTAAAATGTCCCCTAGTAATCACAGGTAATTCATTATCAAATTAGACTACTTACCTTGATAGCTTAATTTCAAGCCAAATATTTAAAAATCTTTGGTTGGTTATATATATATATATTTCTGAAGCAGTATCCCCCCCCCCTCTCCTCTCCCTCCTTGTCTTTTATTTATGGGCTTGGGTAAAGCACCATAATAGATAATCTGATGATCTCTGTTCCTAGTGTGGTTTGGATATGAAATATTTCTCTACCCCAAGGTGATAATTTATTAAACAGTTTCTCCCTAGCTTACATTTGCAGTTATTGAGAGATACTTGTCCCACGAGGACTCTGATCACATCAGTGAATAATTCTTTTGGTAGATCAGTAAGTTCATGGTATTGTGATATGATGGAGAAGAGGTGGTGGAGCTACATAAGAAAAGGAAATCACTAGAGATTTCCCTGGAAGGGTCAGTTCTTGCCCTTTTTCTATACCTCTCTGATTCCCCACTAAAATGAAGAGACTGCCTCTGCTCTACTGTTGTGTGTATACCATCATGTCTGTCTCTGTGCAGCCCTGAGTGGTGGTGTTAGAGGTAGACCAAATCTTACAACTATGACTAAGTAAATCTCTTCTCCTTAGGTATTTTTCAAGGCAACAGAAAAGCACATAGTGACCCACCAAGATTGCTTTGTTTATAGTTTTTTCATCATTTTTTCATTTATCCTTGTTTACACCCTTTTTTCCATTTTAAAATTATTATTATTAAGAAATTTTTCTATTCATTTTACATACCAACGACAGCTCCCCTCTTCTCCACCCGCCCACCCCACAGCCTTCCCCCCAATCCACCGCCAATTCCTAACTCCTCCAAGGCAAGGTCTCCCATGAGGAGTCAACAGAGCCTGGTACATTCAGTTGAGGCAGGTCCAGGCCCCTCCTCCCTGCACCAAGGCTGCGCAAAGTGTCCCACTACAGGCACTGGGCTCCAAAAACCCGGCTCATGTACCAGGATCTGTCCCAATCCCACTGCATGCTTGGGGGCCCCCTAAACAGTTCAAACTAAACAACTCTCTCACCTATCCCCAGGGCCTAGTCCAGTACCATGGGGGCTCCTAATGGTCCATGGTTCATGCATTTCCACTAGTTTGGCCGTCTCTGTACATTTTCCTATCATGATCTAGTTGTCACTTGCTCATAGAAGCCCTCTTCTCATTGATTGGACTCCTGGAGCTCCACTTGGCATCCCGCAGTGGATCTCTGCATCTGCTCCCATCAGTCACAGAATAAGGGCTCTACAATGACAGTTAGGGTATTCAGCCTTCTGATCACCAGAGTAGGCCACTTCAGGCATCCTCTCTACTATTGCCAGTAGTCTAAGGTGGGGTCATCTTTGTGGATTCTTGGGAACTTCCCTAACACTCTGTTTCTCACTATTCCCATGTTGTCTTCATTTATCATGGTATCTCTTTCCTTGTTCTCCCACTCTGTCCCTGTTCCAGCTTGAACCTCCCATTCCCCTATGTTCTCATCCCCCATCACTTGCTCTCCATTACCCCCCCACCCCCAGTTTGCTCACGTAGATCTTCACCCTTTAACTCAACAGAGAGCATGGTTTGCAAAAGCAAGATATGTCATATCTCCCCAGCAATCCCCTGGCCTATCTTCCATGACTTTGATGTCATCCCATGATGAGCATTATAGACACTTTCAAACCCCACAGCTCTCTCTAACCACAGAAAAGAGTTTATGTTTTTTATACATATCATGTTCTCAATTAGTGTCATAAATTACTTACTGGTTTAGTGCGTTCTTTTTCTAAAACATCTCAGTTATTATAATTTTTAAAATTACTCATGTTTGATATTACACTCATACACCTAATAAAACACATTGATCAGATCCGTCCCCACTATCCAGAATGGATTTGGAATGACTTAAACAGCACCCACTGGTAAGCCACGTCAACATTATATGACATTTAATTCTCAATTTATTGTTTGTATTCATCTTTGCACTAAGTCCTCCACAAAAGTGCTGAAAAAATGTGGCAAGAATTATTGTTCTTTTTTTCTCTGATTTTGTAGAAAAGGTTAAATCTTTTTATAATTGTTCAAATACCATAAAGAAATTTATTTTCAAGCACCTCTTGGTATAGAATTAATTTTTATCATTCATTAAAATGAAAATAAATATGCATACTGAAAATGGATGTGCTGATTTATTTTCATAGTTTCTATAAAGGTTAAATTATTCTCCATGAAATTTGATATGAATATTAGCTTTTACACATGTTGCATTTCCTTCTTTTCTATTCCTATGTTGCTGGCAAAATTTTCTCATGAATGAGTTTTGAAATTTGGCTAATGCTTTCCTTCATTTATTTTGATGATTGTGTAACAATTTTCTGTACTATTTTACTGAAGTGCCAGTTACATTAATTAGTCTTCTGATGTCAAAATAACCTGAATTCCTGGCCCAAGTCTAGTATACACTAATATGTATTTTTCTTTAAATACATATTTCTTTACATATAAAGAAATTGCTTAATATATTATAATATATACAAAATATATAATATGATACACTAATGATATATTTGTATATATATGTATATATATACACATACATGGTTGAACTTTGTTTATACTTTAAGGGATTTTAAATCACATTCCCAGAAGATATGGGATTATAATTATATTTATTTTCCATACCATACATTCTTTCATATCAGATGCATTCAGAGAAACAGAAAATCAGAATTAATTGATCAACTGAGATGTGTCCATGTCTTCTCTTTGATTCTGAAAGTGTTTGTATAAGATTTTAATATTTTTGTAGCTTGGAAGAATTTGAGATGCCCATGCCTGATATTTGGTACTGAGTATAAGAAAAGACTTTAAATTAAATTAATATATTTACATTCTTTTATTTCTATTTCTTTAGGTTGAAATTGGTCATATGTCTCTTTTAAAGTGTTTTCAAACTAACAGAAATTTTAATTTGTTGATATGGAGCCCTTTGTAAAAGCCTAATGAAACTTGCAATGATATAAATTCTCTTTGTGGTGAAGTCTTTTTTTTTCATACTTAAAGCATAAACAATTGCAAGTTCTTTGTTACTGTTACTTGCCTTCAAGGAACCTATATAGACCTGTAAATCATTTTTACCTTTTGAAAGCTCAACCTTTAGTCATTAATTCCATATTGTTGTTTTTATTTTTGACTTATTGCATTAATATCATGGTATAATCAATATTACCTTTATCCTTTGCTTCCTTTGGGTCTAAAATGTGCTTCTTTCTTCATGATTACTTTGCATATTTTGGTTACAAGTATGCTATCATTCTTGTTGGATAAGACAGATATTACTTCNGCTTGGATTTTGATGAGTGGAAAGCAGTTGTTAATTCCTCTTTAAATCTGTTGGATACTTATCAATCTATTGTCTGTATTTAAGGATTTCCAAAATTTCCTTGTAATTTTCCTTTTTATAATTTAATTTATTGTAATGAAATATCTACTGCATGTTTTCAATAATCTTAAGATCAATAATTTAAAGATCTAGAATATATTCTCTATTATAGAAATTCTGAATATACTTGAGTGGAATCTGTAGCTTTTCTTGACTGTATTATTTGGATGAAAAGATTGTTCTAATTTGGTGGGATTCAAATATCACACAGCTACCCTGTTTTCTCCCTAGTATGTTTGGTGAGAAATACAGTAAAATAATCACACATTACTATGAGATTGAACTTGCTTCAATTTGGCCTTGTTCAGAGACTGAAGTCACAATCACAGAGCCTGCATGGGCCTCTGTTAGGTCCTCTGCAAACATGTAATTGTTGTTACCTTGGTGTTTTTGTGGTACACATAACAGTGTGAGTGGGGGTATCTCTGACTCTTTTGCCTGCTTTTGGGACCCTTTCTTCATGATGGCAGCTATTTTAATAGTACCTGGATTGTAGAAGCATAGTGAAGTCTCATTGCTTTAATTATCTTTCAACTAGATAAATAATTTAAAACGTGTTTGTATAAGCTCATTTGCCTCTATTTTCCCTTTTTCCCCAGAATATTCATGCAAATTTTGCTTTGATATTTGTTGTCCACTATTATGAATTATTCATACATACTAGGTAAAATTTAGTTGTATTACCATTTTTCTCACATGAAAATTTTTAATTAAAGTGCAAAGTTAGTATATTTTGATGATGTCCAATTTGCTTTCACAAAATTGTGTAGCATANCTATTTTATTCCATATCTTCCTAAAATATTACAAATTTTCCTCACACTGTGTTGACTCACACTGCCCTGATATGAAGGTTTGTGCCTAGTCTTATTGTAATTTGTTATGCCATGTACTATTGATATCCCTGGAGGAGCTGCACATTTCTGAAGAGAAACAGTGATGGAGTGAATCTGGGGGAGACAAAGGTGTGCATAAAGGAACTGGCAGGAGCGGAGGGAGAAGAAACTGCAGTCGGAATGCACTGTATGAAAGAAGAATTGAAAGAAGGAGAGAGAGAAATAAGGGAGGGAGGGAAGGAGGGAGGCAGGGAGGGGGGAGGGAGGGAGCACATACCCTCAAATCTAGAAAGTGGCTCTTATTGCATAGGAGTATTAATATAGGACCTCAAATGTTCTTTCCTTAACACGGAGAAATTATTTGATTTAGAAAAACAACATTATTCCAGTTTAAAGATTTAAAAATAAACCCCAAATGTAAAATAATCTTGTAGATAACTGCCTGAAAATAATTTTCAAGGATATTTTATAAGGTTACAGAAATATTTAATATTTAGTGAGATGAAGGCTATAGCACCTCACACCTGACCAAACCTTACCAAATGTAGTGTATACTCACCTTGATGAGAAAAAAATCAAAACAAACAAAAATAACTCAGAAGTAACAACAGATGTAGACATAGAAAACTAGAACTTCTGTTACTAATATAGATGCTATAATTTTAATTTAGTTATCTAAAAACTAAAGGGAATTATTAAAGATATGAAATTTGTCATGTATCCCACACACATAAACACAAACATACATTTATATACACACATACAAATATTTCCTCAATATAAATTAAGTTTCATAAATAAAGTACAATTTACTGGACTTAAAAATCTACACTTGGACTGTTAAATAAAGTAACAGTGGACAAAATCTAGACATTGCAGAACAGAATATTTGTAAACTAATAGAATGACAAAAAATCTTAATCAAATAGAAATAAAGAAATATCTACCACTCAAATGAAATAACTCAGGAAAAAAATGACAACTTGCTTGTAGCAGCAAAATATACATGTTATAGGAATTTGCAAGGGATAAAGAAGAGGAGGCAAAATATACATGGCTGTTTNAACAATGAGGTAGATTGTATTTCCCCAAATTTCATGAGAATTAAAAACTCATAAGCATAGTAGTAAAAAAAAGAATTCTTTTCTTAAAGGCATGAATGATCCTTTGCTATTCAAATCGAATTGTTAGAAACCAGTAATGAAGAGAAAAATAATTATTGTAACCAAAACATAGCACACTATATATAGAAGAACACAGATAATGAGAATAAATGCATTGCTGGAAACAAAGCAATAAGATAATGAAGCAACATCTTAAAAACATCAAATGAAAAAATATGATTAGTCTCCTATAAAATAAATGGTTTTACATCCACTATGTTACAAGATCTGAACTCAAATTTCCCCATTACTGCTACAAATACAGATTGACAATTTACAGTTAAAGCCACACAAAGTTAAAACAAGAACTTATTTCTCACTGAATCACAGTGTTGGAGAACAGCAATTTAGTAGGCAATGGTAGTTTTTGCAGTTGATGAGTTATACTTTCACAATTGGATTTGCCCTTGACTTAGATTTAAATAGTATGTCCATAGACATTTTTGGATTGTCTAACTTACCCGAATCAATAATGACTTTAAAATATTTACATTAAGATAGCTTTCTTTCATTGGTCAAGTTTTGTCAAACAATTTGTGGAAGTTATTAAAATGAATTTGTCATACTTAAAAAGAATTCAAGGGCTTTCCAAAAGTTCAAAACACAAAATATTTGTTCAAATATTTTAGACAAATAAATCTTAATACATATTTACTTATGTTTATTGTACGTGTTATCTCCTGAATGAGTTTGTGTGCATCACTTGCTTGCAGGTGTTTGTGGAAGACTGAATGGGGCATGGGATCCTGCTAAAGCAGGATTGTTGTGAACCACTCACAGTGGTGGCTGGGAACTGAACCTGGGTCCTCCACAAGCACAATGGGCACTCTTAATGACTGAGCCATCTCTCCAGAAAAGCAAACAGATCTTTGAAAAAACATTACTATAATTACAAGAAATACTGAAAGAATTGATAATGAAAATGGTGCCAGATGGAAATTTTAGCACAGATAAAGAAATAATGAACCAAAGAGGTATGCATCACCTGGCTGTCATTTCTTTCTTGTTATTTAAGTATTTCTAGGATATGATTGTTTAAACATAATGGTTTTAAATATGACATGTAATTACAATGCATGTGGAGTTGAAGCGCATACCAACAGCACAAAAGTTGACGGGAAAGAAATGGGAATACAGTCTTGTAATTCTCATATGGGAAATTCTTTGATATGGCTTTATCTTAATATAGACTATTGTTTTATTTTATTTTGCTATTTGAGGCTTTCATACAAAACTACAATGTATTTAAATCATTCCTATCTCCATCTATAAACCCTGTGTTCCCTAAACCACACCTACTTATATTCATAACCTCTTTTTCTGTATTATAAAACAAAAGACAAAACTGATTCTCTGGGTCTCCATGGCTGTTGATTTCTGTAGAATGGAGGGGTGGAGCCTTGTGATATGTTCCTCTATTTTTGTTGGAATGTTAGGAAACATGTTTTTNTCAAGTCTTATGTAGGCAATAATAATTTTGGAAGTTCAGGGGAGCAATATCCATTTTCTTTTCAGATAAAACTATCATGCCTCAGGAATCCTAATCCTCTGGCTCTTGCAACATCACACTGCCCCTCCACAATTTTTTTCTGAGCTTCAGGTATAGTAATTGTGTCATAGATGTCCCTGATGGAGCAGGGAATACCATGGTCCCTTATTCTCTGCATGTTGGCCAGTTATTGGACTCTATTATCCATTGTCTGTTGTGAAAAGAAGATTCATTAATGAGAGTTGAGTGGTACACTTATCTATGAGCATACAGGTAAATATTTAGACTGCAACTGAAAGCTGTATTACTCTAGTAATAAGGTAATAGTAGGTTCTTCCATGGGTTTATAGCCTCCTCAGCCATGGGTTGTTGCCTAAATTTGCAGTACTAGGCTTGAAATTCCTCCTAGTTGGGTGGGTTTTGTATCTAACTGGACAGCTATGTTTAACACCAGGATACTAATACCAACACTACACCATTGTAGATATCTTCCTCATGTTATTTTTGTCATTCTCTACCTTCACAGGTGGGAAAAACTGCTTATACCTTTTCTCTTTTGCCTTTGCATAGCAATTTCCAGGATTATGAAAGCTATCCCTTGGGATGGAGGGTCTCCAAGAGGAACTGAAAACAATCCAAGGAAGCTAAACCCAACACGGCCCTGGGGATTTTTAGTCTCTGGCTTCTGGGGTGAACATTATCCCACTGTGTGGAGTAAGTGTATTAAAATGATGTGTGTGTGGTGTGTGTGTGTGTGTGTGTGTGTGTGTGTGTGTGTGTGCATATACATTTAACTATGCTTATACAATAATAGTTTTTTGGATGTTTC
>LZPO01056993.1:1736-13277 GCA_001675575.1 Neotoma lepida
CAAGTAGCCACAAAGTAAAACTGAAGAAACTGATTAACTGATTAGGTGATGTTAAACCTAATGAAATTCACCGAGGACACCATCGGCAAGCAAAGTATCAATGCTACAATGCTTGGAAAGAATGTCATCTGAATGTTAGATAAGGGGGAAAAAAGATTCTGANAGAAACTGGCAAGCTTCAAATCATTTCTATAAAGCAATCTTTAAGGATATCTGTTCCTCAGATATAACTGATCTCCAAGGTTAAGATAAAGTTAATGCAATAATGTCCTCTTTTGTTAATTTACAGCATTATCTCAGAAAATGTAAAATGTTAGGGATGTGACAAAAACATAGATATTTGATTTTCAAGTGTTTCCTCAAAACTCTTCTGGCTGCCAGCTATGTAGAATCATAGATTATTTTTGGCTGACTTCTTTCGAGGGTAGCCTTAGGATTTTAATTATCCTCAGACAGCAATAAAAGCAATGGCCAGGTGAACAGCAGAGAGAACCTGAGAGGAACAGAAATGAAGGCCGCACTCACCACCAACGCTTAGCGGGGNTTTTGGCTGAGCTGTGCTTTTTAACTGAACTCTGGGGGCTAATACATTGGACCAGACGGCATGGCAAGGAAATTCAGTATAAGCGTTTGTATCCTGGCAGAGGAAAGCAGAGACAGGGAGGATGAACCAAGTCCCAACTCACAACCATTCCCCAAAAAGTAAAGTGTTGAGTAATGTTTCAGTATTTCTGCTGGGTGCTATAAGCCACTTGTCCTGTGACCTCCGCTGGCATGAGTCCTTCAATTCTTGAGTGCTGCTGTTCAGAGGAAGAAGTATTTCTAAATCTAGATCTGAAACAGCTCACAGCACCTCCCCGAGTACAAGCGATGCTCACCTGCTTATGCTGGTCATGTTCCTAACCCCTCATTGTCTAGAATTCAGTATTTCCATACTCTACACCCCCTTACCACTAAACTTCAGAACCAAGGTAAAATTAATAAATTAATAATTACTAAACAATTAATAAATTAATAAAACGCCTCCNTTAAGTGCTTTGCCCTTCTCCAGCAGGAGTGGGAGGAATCACTTGGAGGGAAAACATCATTAAATTGCTTCTCAGTAATTATTTTAGTTAAATTATATATTTCAACAGAAAGATCTAGCATCAGGATATGTTTTGAAGGCACTGTAACTGTAATGCATGGGTAGGTTTCCTGTTTCATTTATCCTAGCAAGTTCCCAGGTGTCCCAGAAGTGAATATGTGAATGAGTGAATGAGTGAATATGTTAAAATATGTTAAAAAGCTTTCTGTCACTCAGTCATGCCCCACCCCAAATATCTGTTTAATGAACCAAGTAGTTCACAAAAAATGTTTAACAGATTCTCCTAGGGAGTCTGTTCCTCCAGAACCCCATAGAAAACTAAGACAGTGTCTCTTGGGACTGTTGAAGTCTCTTTGTCTGCCATGTGCTTGTATTTTACAANGAATAAACTGGGACAAATCTGCAGGGCCACGATTTTGGAAATGGAAGTAGGAAGACTCTCACTACAGATCTGAGCTGGGGAATCCATCAACCTGAAGTCAATAGAAGCCACAGACTCCCTGGTTTTGTATGTATGTGCTCTGCTATTTGATGAAAACAAAACAAAAACACCAGATCCTGATTACCAACACAGAGAATCAACTCATCACAGTCNGTAATTCTTTGGGCCTTAGTGTTTAGCCCAAGGATGTAATAGAGATCTTGGTGTGTGTCTAGAAAGTTCCTTTGTTGTGATTCACTTGTGTGAGCTGTGATTTCTCACAGTTTCATGTTGCGGTGTTTATAAGTAGCAAAAGCTCCTGAGAAGAAAAGAAAAGGAAGAAATGTTTGTTCAGAAAACATTTCCTCATATTCAGCTTTAGTAGCTTTGAGCGAGGCCAAAAAGTGTCTGTCTCTACATTCTTCATAGAAAAGAGTAAATTATTTTTAAAAATTGAAATCTTCTTGATAGCATTTTTTATTGTTATCACGTCAGTTTTATTTTAGTTTACTATTATTATATTATTTTTTGTTTGAGACAGGGTCTTAACATAGCCCAGGCTGGCCTCCCTATGTAGGTAAGGATGACCTCAAACTCCTGCTCCTCCTGCCTCCATCTCCAAAGTGTTGGAATTACAGCATGAGGCACCACACCCGGCTCAGACTTTTTAATCAACACGTAATCTAAAGATGGATTTCAGCACCAAGAACAGACCAGCACACACCATGTAGAAATGTCTCTCTCATTAAGATTTACTTTATTAGTTGCTTATGTTTGGCTAAACTCTGACCTTAAATTTGTGGNTCTTTGGAAATGGTAAATAGTCATGATACACACATGAGAATATATGCCATCGAATCACAACAACTGAAAAGCAGTGTACCATACCAACACCACAATGAAGTGAAAGCCTTCCGATGATTCAGAGTCTCTG
Organism: Neotoma lepida; assembly: GCA_001675575.1. Taxonomy (NCBI): domain Eukaryota; kingdom Metazoa; phylum Chordata; class Mammalia; order Rodentia; family Cricetidae; genus Neotoma; species Neotoma lepida. The sequence goes on from LZPO01056993.1 coordinate 4,179, forward strand.
AAGCTAATATAAACAAATGCATCCAGAAATGCTCTCCTTGATAAAACTTGAATTCTTGACAACATGCAGGACTCAGAATGGTGTGTCCGGTATGGGGTGAACNAGGTTTTCTGGTTTGGTTTTGTTTATGCAATGGAAGGAAGGGGTGAAAACAGCTAGGAAGATAGGAAGGATGGGGAAGGCGACTGAGGTCTAAGGGGACAGGAAGTTAAGAGACCAGTTATAAGGCTGGGACAGCTGAACCTTGATAGAAAATGCAAGAGATGGAAGCAGAAGGGAAAGGGAACTTGCAATGAGCCTAAAGGAGGAGTGAAAGAGGAGGGAGGGAGCGGATCCAGAGGCAGTGAGCCTGGGGTTGCCCTGGGAGAGCTGGCAGCTGGGAGAGCCTTAAGACAGGCAGGAAGGCAGCGGAGTGGGAAGCCCTACCTANCTCAGTACCTCCCTGCACAGAAATACTGCTCAACCCTTCCGATTCTTTCTTACTCACTCCAATGGGAGTATTTAATATAAATAAAACCATTACAATTCATATTATACACATATTTAATCTGAATACATGGTCAATATATCAGTAAAAATAGAAGTTATTACATTTTATAACATTTGCAAAGTTTCATTTCGTTTGAACTTAGAAGCATGACAAAGAATAATTGTTTCACAGAATTTATTTATTGAGCACCAATAAACACAGAAAAATAATATGCATCATCCTCCCCAATCGGAGCAATCCCAGAATTCCCTGCCCTTTAGCAGCAAACTCGATGTTGTTGGGTGGTGACAGGTGTCACCCGCTGTTGGGTGGTGACTGGAGTTCTTTCTCTTTCAGTTCTTTCTCTTCTGGTTACTTTCCTTTGCTATCTGAGCATGCCCAGAAGGGTTTCTTCCCTTCCTGTCACCTTTGTCTCTGGAAGACACTTTACTAGGAACAGCCTTCATCTCTGTCTCTNATGCCTTTTTCCAGTTTTCCTTGGATTTAGCACTTCTGTCCTGGTTGGCTTTCTCCTTTTCTCTGTCTCTCTTACCTCTAGGAGATGCTTTCCTGGATGTGTCTGAGTCAGCCTTCTTCCCCTTCTGCTCCTCCTCCTTCTTCCGCCCCCTGTTCCTCTCTTCACTCTTGCTAGGCACAGCCTTCTCTCTCTCCTTCTTAAGCTCTTCTTTGCTGGGTTCTTTAGCTTTCAGGTTTCCCAATCAAAGGAAAAAACATTTTACTGATACCACTTAAATCCTAGAAGGACACCTTAGAGGTAAAGTGCTAGCCTTACCCACTGGAATGCTTGTGTCAGAAGTTAGTCTACTGGTTCAAACATTGTCTAAAAAGGTATATAAACCTCTATAAAATATTAGCTATGACAGAAATTCTGGGAATATCTCATCTTATCTTTCCAGTTTAAAATATGGTTTGACTTGTGTCAACACAGGCTGACATGTAATATAAACAAAGTAAACCCATCCATAAGGGCACTGAAGAGCTAACTCCTAACTATATTGTCACAAGTAAAGGAATGAAGGCGCTGGGAAACTTGTTTTTATACAAAGATAATTAAAATTTTCAGCTTGAACACAGTGTCATGTCCTTAACAGTTAAGTTTATAGGCCTTGAGAAAAAAAAAAAGGTGCACAAATAAGTTAAATATCAGTTAATTCTTGGCAGCAAAAAAATCCACCTGTATACATTTTAAAATTTATAATAAAAACTGAGTATTTTTATGTTTACAGTCAACTTCATGTAATCAGTATTCCTTTAAGTACAATTCCCTGTTAATTTATGGGAAGTCACACAAGCCAATGTACATGTCCTCCAGGCACGTATGGAGAGAGTGAAATTAAATGGAAAGTACAGGTACTTCCAAGTCTTGCCTTAAATACTGCTTTCACAATATTGTTTAAAGTTTAACTGAGCAGTTAGCAAAGCTCACATTCAATGCCTGCTCTCATCGGGAAATTATACAAGGCCCTTGTTACATAAGCAGCATTTAAGCAGTCACAAATAAAATGAAAGATCTAAATAATAAAATGTGAAAGATGTCTGCCCTAACAAATTTATCTAAAATTCATATAACACAAAAGGCATTCAAGGTGAACTCTGGATGTGTGGTGCTCACAAAAGAAATTGCCTCTTTAGACAGTCTATCTGGAGTTTCCATTAACAAAAATTTCACTGAACTCTGTGAAAATACAGATTGAAATGCATACAGAACCACCTGCAAGTCTGCATCCCACTTCATAGAACATCAGAAAATGCCATGGCAAACAGTAAAATACCTACACACTGCTATCAGACCTCATTCTGTACTATATTGTTTAAAATTAAATCTTCAAGGCTTAAATTGTCTTTAGAGATCAGGAGGTAAGATTATAATGTATTGACAATTTAGTTTACCACTGTTTACATGAGAATAAAATGATAAAAATTATTTTCTTCTTGGGAATTATTTTGGTGAGATACAGGCTAAAAGCTAAAATTTTCTCATCCTAAAACTGAAAATGCAAATTTAAAATCCTGCATATCCCATAGCAAAAGTCCTATATATCAATGACTTAAACACACAAAAATATTACAAAAATGTCAAGCACTTGCACGCAAAAACTGTCCAAAGATTTAAAAAAAAAATCATGCATATCTTCCATGCCCCCTCTCTTTAAAGAACATCAGTGTTTACAAGTAAGGATATACAGGCAGTAATGATGCAATGTTAGTCTATAAAATAGTACACAGGTATAGCAATTTTAATGCATTAGAATATCAAACACAGCAAATTCTACACCAATAACTTGGTGCTTTAGGTTATAAACCTAACTTTTGGTATTAGATCACACTATCTTTTATTATGTTTTAGGACAGTATCCTCATAGCCCAGGGAGAAACTAAATCAATCACAGACGGATTCATCATTGTACATTAATTTTAAAAATTCAGACCATGAAAAGTTTTAGGCAGCAAGGTAAAATGTGCATATATAAATTTAATAGGCGCATTCCAACAAATGTAGTCAACTATATTGATAAACTCTTAATCTAAAGGCTATTGGAAAGATTTGATAACATGAAAAGGAAATTAATTACAATTACAGGCTAGCTAGAGGAAGCAAAAATCTTCAATTTAGTCTCCAAAAAGCTATTCATAACACAGAATGCCCAAATCAAAAAGCAGTATTATTAACCGTGGCTGCATTTCCATGAGAAACGCCATGCATCATCAAGCATGAGGTTGATTCACTAGAGGCTGGTTGAAAAAATAGAAAATAATACCTTTAGCCTTAGTTTTCCTCTTGGCTAACCCACCAGGTCCTTCTGTTGGTATTTACAAGATAAAAAGAGGTTAAGAAGATAAAAGGTTGAGGAAATTCAAAATGAGTACCTATAAATTAATTTAAACTGATGTTTCTATGAAACAAATTAAAGTACATAAATTTACCATTCAAAGGACAGTAAACAAACATCAGTCATAAAAACAGTCTTAAGAGGAATGAATTATAACTAACCTATGGACCAGTTAGCACCATAATTGCAAAGGTTGAGACTCTTTGGCTTTGCCACTGCCATGGCGCTCTGCAGGCAGGAGACTTCTCAAGCCACAGATGATCTGTGTACAGCACTGGGGTCCTCATTCCCCTATGGCATCACCACTGAGAGCCACAACAGCTATTTTGGTAGAATTTTAATCTTTGAACAAGCATTGTTTTTCTCTATCATTTCAAATGTAATGTTTTAAAGTTACATAAGCAAACAATACACTATTATGTGAGTTATATTAACTTGTTACTCTAAAATCTTTGCAACTGCTATTTTCACTCTTGGAAAATCAAAGTTCTGATACTGGGTTTCTTTTAACCCTGTAACAAACGTTAATACTATATGCTTTCAGAATACTCTCTTCCAACAGGGATGTACTTACATCACAATTGATTTTCCTTTTCTACTTCCCACTCACATAAATGTTATCTTATATGCACATGTTGGCAAGCTTTCTAAAGTGGCATTCTAAGCTGCCAATCCATTCCTTGGGTGTATCAAGTAGGAGACACAGTTCTTATCATGGGAGGGGAGGTTTTTACAACTGATTACCCAACAGCCAAGTCTGGGAAATATCAAACAGAAGCCCCTAAACCATGAGGTTTACCCATACAAAAACTATGGTACCCATTCTGTTCCCCCAAACTCCAATCACAACTCCACGTCTGGAANGAGGTGTTCTTATGTCGGTTTTGTTGTTCACATGCCNCCATTCTTAACTCCCTCCCCTTTCTCTACTTGTAGTCAACTGTGTCCATCAAATGAGACAGCCCACCTGAGAACGGCCACTTACTACATTTGAAATGTCATGGTCACCATTCTGGAGAGGGGAAATCTGAGAATATCATGCCACTTGCTTCAGTCAAAAGAAAAAGGATGGATGGATGGAGGGAGAGAGAGAGGGAGGGAGGGAAGGAGCAATGATTAGCTAACTGCTCTCTGTGGCTGTATCTGTCACACACAGGAGACCTGACTGACAATAGCATCAGAGAACCGTTCCTTTCCAAAGGCAGAACTTGATTCTTTTAAACATGACCAATAACAGTGTACCACTATAACAAATATTGCCAAGGAGCACTGCTCAACAACTTTAGTTAATTCAGAATAAAATACTAAACCTACTTCTGTAACACTAACCTTTAAATACATGAGTACTTTCTAATGTATAAAAAGAGGATAGCATCTCTAGTCTAGGAGTGTAGATGCCCTCTTCCAATGCTGCACACTGTTTCCATGGTAGCACAGACTCCCACGAAAATGTAAGGTGGTGGGGGGAATCGGACAATCTACTCCCCATACCCATTCACTGGAACCCAAATGAGCCACACTGATGAAATGCCAGAGTTAAATCTTAATCACCAATAATCCAGAATGCTGGATTAGCATCAGGGTAGTAAAACCTTAAGAAAAAGCACTATACTTAAAACTTTAGATTTGGTGAAAGGCCTCAAAGTAAAAGAACCACCCAAGTGCAACAACATACAACATTTCCAGGCATCATATTTAAGCTACTTTTTCTGAGCTACACACACACACATACACACACACACACACACACACACACACACACACACACACAAAGCCTGTGACTTTGGAGGGATTTTTTTTTTTAGATGAAAAGATTAGGACAACTATCATACTTTGTTTCTAGAGAAAATGCTGGTTCCTGTCACCTGAGCCTCTTCAGGTTGATTTTTCTAGAAGAAAGAAAGGCAACCCCAAGACCCAGCTTGTACCTAATACATCAGGAAAAGTGATGCAGCAGGCAATTCTAGAGACTAGAAGGAGACAAGGAACACAGTTTGAAGTGTTTGGCTAAATCTGTGTGCTTTGAAGAAGGGGATGTAAGCAGGAGTGGCTTCGAGGAAAAAGCAGCTGAGCTACTGGGAGAATGACAGGGAGAAGACAGGGAGACTAAGGAAAGGCTCAGATTTGGAACCAGCATACTATAGAACGTCTGAAGGAGAAGCAATGGCTTAAAAGAAATTCTATGATGGAAAGAAATGTTAATGACAGGGGCCAGAGCACAATGAATGAGACTGGAAGGCAGGAGAGCTTGGATGATGCTTACAACACTACTAAGGGAAGCAGAGGTAAGCACCAAGGCCATAGGATCAGCGGAGTTCCAGGAGTCTGGCTTGTATTGCCTCAGGCTGCTGAGGACTTGCAGTGTCAACAAACACACCCTCACTTTCTCCTTTTCTCCCATTACTACCAAGGTCAGTGCCTCCAGGGACAAAGAAAATTCTGTTAAACAGTAAAAGCTTTGATAACAATGCCATTTACTACAGTGTAAACAGTTTCCAAGCACTGTTGAGAAAATTCTATCAGAGCAGGAAAGAAAACCTCTCTGGACTTGTAATCCACCTGGATGTCATTCAAGGCAGTCTAGATGGAAACATTAAGAGAATGTAAAACAAAACAAAAATAAAAAGTGCTCCACATTCCTCCCTCCCTGACATCTCCACCCCAGTCATTAGTCTGTGTCTGTTGTTTAAGGTGACTGTTGTTGACACATCTAATGACTGGGAATTCTTGAACAGAGATTTGAAAAAAATAAAATGTCTTAAGTTCCTCACTTAGAGAGAACTGCCTAATTTACCCTCTTTTGGCAACTGCCCCAGAGGCATTACTACAAACACATTTTCAAAATGTATGTCTGCTATGACCTTAAAATGTATCAATTAATTAAGCCAAGAGTTGGATCCATGGTTTTACCACATGCAGAAAACAGGACTTTAGAAGACTGGCTCTCTTAAGACATTCAAGTCCTTCCCACTGAGGTCACCTGATCACTGTGAGTCTCAGTTTCTCGCCTCTCCCTTCCTACACTAGAACACTATATCCNCTCTCAACTTGGAATACACAAAACTAGAGTTTTGAGTTATGATCCAATGGATCAGTAGATATGACAGCCCAGGGGAAATGCATGCAGAGACTTTGCACCTGTTTCCTTCTTCAGACCTCAAATGACACTACTGAAGAAATCTGCCAGTGAAGAAAGCAGTAAACTCACCAACTCAATAAGAAGGGCAAAAGACACAGAGCTAAATGATGGGTGGGGCAATGAAAGCAGACTCAAGCCCACTAGTGAGAGAGTGAGAAGATGACCTGAGGACCTGTGTTAGCATTGCCAAGCCACTGAGTAAATTTCAAATGCCATTTCTCTTGGAGGGAAAAAAAGGACAAAAAAAAAGTTTATTATTGTTTCTATTTTGAAAAGAAGACCCTTCAGTGTTTTTAGTACACAATGGAAACAGCTGAGGCTCCTCCATGTTAGTCATGGGACTAACATCAGCAAGTCTGATTCGCACTAGTGGATGTCAAGTGTTGGACTCAGCGATGAAGCATCAAATAGAGCCAAAGACCCACCTGCTAGGTCCAAGTAGTCCTCAATCCTACCTGGTAAATACTTGAGGGTATAAGAAGTTTACTTCAGCAAGTATAAGAAAAATATGCCGTGGTGGTCCTATCAACCAACATATTGAACATAAGAGTCACTGGATTCCTTGCTCAGTGTTCCAATATACATCACGATTAAAGGAAATTCCACAGCCCACTCCACAGACAGCTTGTTTTACACTTTATAGAGCTAGCCCGGAGTCTTCTTAAGAAAGGGCTGCGAGTATCAACCCCCATGAAGCTGCCCAGCAATGAGATCAACAGCAGGGCTGTACCTATATCGGCTTCCACCGTTCTCTACAGTCGTCAATATTAACAGGGCTGAGGAAACACTGTAGCCAGAGTAACTAAGGATAAATGCAAGCCAGTCAGGGTCCGAATACAGAAAAGGCTTTTCTTACATGTCTGGATGGGGCTGTGCAAGGCAGGGGGCAATTTGTTGAGAAAAAGACTCAAGCAGGACCAGCTAGCACTCCATTCCATGTGGCTTCTGCAGCAGGATCCACACAGCAGCACACTGACAGCCAGGCTTCTGAGTTAGTAAAGTCAGCTCCTAGAAAACACTGGTGCAGGTGCTTCCTCCCATCACTCACACTCCAAAGGAGAGAAGAAAAGTAACCAAAGGACAACAACGGAATCTCCAGTCTCCAGCGCCACATCCCCCCTGCCCCACCCCACCCCCATCGTAGCTGAACTTGAAGCCAGTGCTCTTCCACAGGGAAAGTGGCAGAGCACCTGAGCAGGAAGGACAAGCACTTTGGTGCCAATGCTACCTTGACTGCACAGCACAGCCAGATTTCTTAGGTGATTAAAACTGAAAAAGCAGACTGCATACAGTAATTTACAACTCTGTAACTAAATAAACACTCAAAAATACAGAATACAAAGATGCCTTTTGAAGTAAGCCCATGAAGTTTAAGACATGAACTAAGAAAGTATCTCATGAAACAAAATTACAAAGTAAAGCCTTACATATATGTAATTAATAAGACTTGAGAAGTTATGTTTTCTTTACACCACATTCTTGCCAATAACTTTATTCTTTATCATACACACACACAAAGAGCCTTGGACACCAGTTGAAGGAAGTCACAGAAGTAAGGGGTTCATCAGCTGCCTGTATTTTATCATTACTGAAAGCTTCGCAAGTGGAATGATTCTTTAATCTTTAACCTTTGTGGTATTAAATTGTCAGGAAGTTACCATGTCACACACTTGTTTTACAACTGGGAAATTGGGCATAATTAATTTCTGTACATAAAATGTGCATTAGTATCATGACAATAAAAAACCTGATGAGAAATTGATTACAAACATTTTTAACACAGAAATTTAATTATTCACTTCTGACTAAAACACCATCCATAGTTAGTAGTCATGACACAAGAACAAAATTGCTTTGAAAAACATTTCTCAGCCATATGAATCAGTGACTTTTATTAAGTGTAGGACCTAAAATTGTGAATTTAAAACCAATAACCTTTGATTACTTCACAGTGTTCAAATTCAAAGTGGACGAAGACATGGTCTTGAGAAAGATTATTAAAGAATACTCATTTTACTACTTTGCTGAGGGTTAATTGAAGTGCTTGTCCACTTGAGTATCAAATGCTTCTGACCAAGGCTACCCTAACATAGTAAAATGTACTGCTTGAACACAAGAATGAGAAAAACTAGTCTTAACAACCATTTAAACTCTGAGAAATTCTGGTCCATTAATAGCAGTGTAACCACGTATAAAAGTGGATACATTTAGGAAAGAATGAATCCCTGTGTTCTGATTTCAGGAACTAGACTTTAGCCAGCATTTCATAACCATAAAACAAAAGGTGCCACATTATTCCCAGAACAAACGGGTGAGCTACTTACTTGAAAGTAAGTGTATAAAAAAAAGAATATTTGAAAATGATACTTAAAATCAAACTGTCTAGAACACCAGTGTACTCTAGTTTAAAATACATGAGGACCCAACTCTGAGCCAAAGTTTAGAGACTCCCAGCGGGAGCTAAACATCCTGACAGTCCCTCTAAGAGCAGCAAGAATGAATACCTCAGGTGGCACTCTATTCCAGTCATAAGCGAGGTCATTGGGAAACTAAGGAAGTCTTTTCCAGCAATGGATCTATATGCAGCTAATAACTGCTTCTGTATTAATGAAGCAAACAGTTTCCAAAAGCTAAGTCAA